>CM060709.1:272233912-272401761 GCA_030686995.1 Artemisia argyi | reverse complement strand
ATAATTAATTTTAGAGAAAAAAGGCCCATTTCGTGTTATTGGCAAATGGCAATGTGTTGTTATCAAGCAATTGTTTCACTTAATAGTAGGTTTGAGCAATATCAAGAGTATGAAAAAACTTTTGGCTTTTTGTTTACTTTTGACAAATTGCGATCATTAGAAGATAACGATTTAAAATCTTGTTGCTTACGTCTTGAGGCTGCACTAAAACACGATGAGGTATGTGATATATTTATGGAATCGACTTATATGTGGAGTTGAAAACTTGAAATTGCTAGTTCACTCGATGCCTAAAAAAATGGGACCTGTTGGTATTTTACAATCTATTATATATTTGGACTGCTTTCCTTACACAACTATTGCTTACAAAATATTATTAACTATTCCAGTCACAGTTGCTTGAGCTGAAAGAAGTTTTTCTAAATTGAAGTTGATAAAAACTTATTTACGTTCTACAATGTCACAGGAAAGGCTTAACGGACTAGCAATGATATCAATTGAGCAATACATGTTGAGCACAATTGATTACAAAGATTTGATTGAAGAATTTGCATCAAAAAATGCTAGGAGAATGGTGTTGTTTACATAATTGGTTCTAATTGTATTCGTTAAATAGATTTTTGAACTTTTTTGTTTTGAGAGCCTAATTTTTGTATTTTGCACCGGAAAAATTGTATCCGTTTAAAGATCGTTGAACTTTTGTTTTGGGAGCCTTATTTTCGTATTTCGCACTGGAAAAATTGTATCCGTTTAAAAGGTTGTTGAACTTTTGGTTTGGGGGCCTCATTTTTGTAGTTTCGCACCGAGCCTCCACAAACGTAGAGACGACAATGCATAGGCCCCACATGGGCCCCACGCATTCCTTAGCTAACAAAAAAAAAAAAAAAAATAGACACCCCTTAGTCTTTCAAGGTTTAAGCAAGATGTTAAAGGGGTTTGTGTTAACTTATCCAATTGATTTACTATTATTAGCTTATTAAAATAGAAAAGACAGACATGAAGTTGATTTATTAGCTTATTTAGGGATGGCACCCGTGGGCAATGGGCACGGGTACCGCTAACCCGTCACCCACCCACGTAGTTTTTTTCTCACCCATCACCCACCAGTCACCCACCAATGGGTACAAATTTCTACCCATTCCCTTGCCCGCGGGTCTTTGTTGCCCATAGATAAACCCATGGGTTAGTGTTATGCAACAAAATTACAAAACGATGATATGAAAACTAACTATGAAACAGCGTAATAAGATACCAATCAATTTACCAAATACAGCTTTGATTATTTGGAACACCCCCAAAATACCGCAGCGGAAGACTGTGTCATTGGGATGCTACTTCAGGGCACAAAGTACAAGATATAGAAAACGACCTCTAAATGAGACATTTTAAAAAGTTACCATTCGAATAGATAAAAGTCGTAGTTTACAAAACAAAAGATCCCAAAGTAGAATAATACATAAGTTTTTAAAGTGTTTCGAATGGTAAACGACAAAAGCGAAAGTCTCCAAAAGCATGCCCTAAGACTCTCAGCTCCATAAACCTGCTATCGCCCTTCTAACCTGAGATAAACATGCTTAAAAGTGTCAACACAAAGGTTGGTGAGTTCATAGAGTTGTTTAACAAATAAAGTTTATAGAAAAATGGTCACACAGCAAAGACATCGTAAATCCACTCAGTTACAAGTCCCGCCATAAGAGACTTGTAACCTGTGTGTTCACAACCCACTGCTAATATATATATAGTAAGATTAAACATGTATAAGTTCATCACAACAGTTAAGCAATTAGTCGTGAGTCTACACTTCATCTCCGAAGACCTCACGTTTGTATGTATGTCTCAATGGTTGTGTCCAGCAACTTAATCTGGGGCCATTGGAAGTATGTATGTATGTATGATTACTGGGTGCCATTTCCCAAAGTATCAGTTGCTCAAGAATACACAATCACAGTTTAGTATAACACAGTTAAGTATAGCACAATCACGTATGTATGAAATCAAGTATAAACGTTTTGAGTATCAAGAAAGTATGTTTTGAGTATCAAGAAAGTATGTTTTGAGTATTTGTACAAGTAAGTAAGTAGTTGAGCATGTATCTCCCCCAAAGAGTTAAAACAAGTATAAAGAGTAAAAGTGGGGCTATGACTCACCTGGAGTGAAGATACAAAGATGCGAAATGATAAGGACAACAAGGAGCGAACACTATCCGCAACCTAAAATGAATGATAGTGATCTAATTTAGATCATGTCGTGATGTAATGAATGCACATGCACATGATACCAATACCACTCGTAATTTGGAAATACTAGTTATCGTCATGGTAAAATAGTTTCCATACTTGGGAAAAATAAGTCCATTTATAGAAGTATATAACTTGTCGTATTATCTCGTACGAAAATGTTAGCGTTAAATTCTTTGTATCGAAAACCTTTAAATGACGTCGCTAAGTCGTATAAATATTCTCTTGGGTCATACGTATTCATTTGTTAAGAATATAACCCTTAGTAACATTTCTAGAAAATATACCATTTAGTGTGTAAGTTATTATTTTTATTTGTGTCCATATATATATATATAGTTTGACAATGTTAAAACGGGTATAACTTGGTCGTTTTAAGCTCGTTTTCCTTGTTCTTTATATCCACGGATTCGTTTTTGTATATACTAATATATTTTTGATATCTCGGCTCCTCTAGGTTACGTTTAACACCTCTTTTGGTCCGTTGAAAACTGCCAAACAGCATGCAGTTTTTATAAAAATAGTTTTCGTCGTTAAATTTGCAAAAATCATATCTCCTTCGTTATAAGCTCGTTTTAATCCATTCTTTCGCCCAAAGTTTCGTTTTTGAAAGTATTTTCTAAATCTTTGGTCAAAACTTAACCACCATCTACTGATTTTCCCACGAAATGAAAATAGGGACAGTAGGTATTTCTATTGTTTCAAAAACCATTTCTAGGGTTCTAATCTAGTTCCATCTTCAATCAAACCACTTTCAATCACCACAAAACTAGTCTAATCCTACCATACACCTTCTTAGGGTGTCATGGGTCCTTAAACATCATCAATCCACTAGGTCTAACAAGGGTTTCTCATGTGTTCATTTCTAGGGCTCAAAGTTAAATATGTACAAAATAGAGTGGTATAAACCATTATATGCATGAGTTCTTGTAAGAAAAGTATATAACCATAGTAATAACTTGTAAAAATTATAAAAATGAGTTTGTTAACTTACTTGAAGGTTTAGGGAGTTTGGATGATGAAAAACCTACTAATCCTTGAGTTTCTATTTCAAAACTCCAACAAGGATGACTAAATGAACAAGTTTACACCTAGATCTTGGAAAATTTGTTGTTCTTGCTTCTTGGATCACCTAGGTCGATTTATACAATGAGAGGAATGAGAGAAAAAGTTTTTACTTGCACTTGGATGATAATTGTGAGAAATTGATGAAAAAAAAAAGTTTAATATATACTTAGGGGACAAAAGTTAGGTTAGCATTTAAGTGAGTTGGTGAGGTTTTTGAGTATTAAGACCAAAGGGGGGGGGGGGGGTTGGCCGGCCCATAAAGGAGGGAAAAGGGGGGGGGGGGTTGTCTTGGGTTTATTTTAAAAAGTTAGTAGTAGTATTATGTAGTTTTGGTTTTAGGTTTAATCGGGTACCGGGTTTGTTAGAAATAAATTTTATTGAAGTTATTCGGGATGTAATAAAGTCGTAAAAATTATAAAAATATGTCGGGTACAAGTACGGAGGGTTTGGGTGATTATTGTTTAATTTTTGTGAAAACCGTCGTTATTAAGTTAGACGTACGATACGTAATAAATAAATTTCCAAAATACCGGGTAAATTAATATTATAATTTTTATATTATTAAAATGAATATAAAAATATATTGGGATGATAGTCGGGAGTGTCGGACATGTTAGTCACGTTTATAGTTCGCGTATTAGCGTTTATTTAAAATAAACATACGTAAATCGTTAATTATACCAAAAGTATAAATTTAATTATCCTACGAGTGGAATAGCATGCAAGTGCCCTAATGATGATGTGCAGACTATTTCTAGTCCGTATGAAATGTCCCTGATAATAATGCATGAATTCGTTCCTGAACCAATACGGTTACGCGAATTTGAACACTCGTAAACTAAATTTACGATGACATGAGTAATGCACTGAATAGTGGCTTCCTCTCGGAAATGAATAGTGTCAAGTGAATAGTAAAATTTCTGAATGTTTCTCGGAATGTCAAATTGACCTCAAAAATGGTGAATAGTAAGAGGATGAATAGTGATCGATGAATAGTAATTTGTGAATAGTAAATTGTCGAGGTTTGGAAAATGACCTAAAATTACGAGTTGTGACATTATTAGATCTTTCATACTCTCTTTTTAGTCTTAATACTCAAACAAACTTTTAGATTAATGTGTTTTTTGAGACTTGGTAGTAACTGTTAAATGTATACCTGCAACATCATAAATATTTTAATTAGTATAATTAATTTTAACATGGGTTTATTGGTACACATACGGGTATTTTGACGGGTATACCCGTGGGTATTTTAAATGGGTGTCATGAGTTTACCCGTGATGGGTATGCCTCACCCGTCACCCACCCGCCTCCCACCGATGGGTAAAGATTTTCACCCACGACCCAGTTAGAACCAGGTAAGCCTCGGCTATTTTGGCCAAGACCCAGTTAGAAAAAGGTAAGACTCGGCTATTCTTGCCAAGACCCAGTTAGAACAAGGTAAGACTCGGCTATTCTGGCCAAGACCCAGTTAGAACCAGGTAAGACTCGGCTATTCTGACCAAGACCTAGTTAGAACCAGGTAAGACTCGGCTAATCTGGCCAAGAACCAGGTAAGACTCGGCTATTCTGGCCAAGACCTAGTTAGAACCAAGTAAGACTCGGTAAGACTAGGCTATTCTGGTCAAGGCCCAGTTAGAACCAGGTAATACTCGGCTATTCTGGCCAAGACGCAGTTCGAACCAGGTAAGACTAAGGTATTCTGGCCAATACCAGTTAGAACTAGGTAAGACTCGGCTATTATGGCCAAGACCCAGTTAGAAACAGGTAAGACTCGGCTATTCTGGCCAAGACCCAATTAGAAACAGGTAAGAATCGGTTATTTTGGCTAAGACCCAGTTAGAACCAGGTAATACTAGGTTATTCTGGCCAAGACCCAGTTAGAACCAGGCAAAACTCGGCTATTCTGGCCAAGACCCAGTTAGAAACAGGTAAGACTCGGCTATTCAGGCCAAGACCCAGTTAGAACCAGGTAAGACTCGACTATTCCGGCCAAGACCCTGTTAGAACCAGGTAAGATTCGACTATTCTGGCCAAGACCCAGTTAAAACCAGGTAAGACTCGGCTATTCTAGCTAAAACCCAGTTAGAACCAGGTAAGACTCGGTTATTCTGGCCAAGACCCAGTTAGAACCAGGTAATACTAGGATATTCTGGCCAAGACCCAGTTAGAAACAAGTAAGACTCGGCTATTCTAGCCAAGATCCAGTTAGAACCAGGTAAGACTAGGCTATTCTGGCCAAGACCCAGTTAGAAACTGGTAAGACTCGGCTATTCTGGCCAAGGCCCAGTTAAAACCAGGTAAGACTCGGCTATTATGGCCAAGACCCATTTAGAACTAGGTAAGACTCGGCTATTCTAGCCAAGACCTAGATAAAAAAGTTATCTATTTAATATTATTTGTTTTGTAAATGGGGTTCATTTTTCCTTTGTTTGATCTATCCTCATAGTAGTATAAGGGAGACTCCCCATCTAGACCCCAACCATAGGCCCCACATGGGCCCCACGCTTTCCTTAGCAAACAAAAAAAAAAGTCATCCCTTAGTCTTTCAAGGTTTAAGCAAGATGTTAAAGGGGTTTGTGTTAACTTATCTAATTGATTTACTAGTATTAGCTTATTAAAATAGAAAAGAGGGGCATGAAGTTGATTAATTAGCTTATTTAGGGATGGCACACGTTGGCAATGGGCACGGGTACCACTAACCCGCACCCGCCCACATAGTTTTTTTCTCACCCATCACCCACCCGTCACCCACCAATGGGTACAAATTTCTACCCATGCCCTTGCCCGTGGGTATTTGTTGCCCATAGGTAAACCCATGGGTTAGTGTTATGCAACAAATTACAAAACGATGATATGAAAACTAACTATGAAACTGCGTAATAAGATACCAATCAGTTTGCAAAATACGACTTTGATTATTGATCTTTCATACTCTCTTTTTAGTTTTGAAACTCAAACAAACTTTTAGATTAATGTGTTTTTTTGAGACTTGGTAGTAACTGTTAAATGTATACCTGCAACATCATAAATATTTTAATTAGTATAATTAATTTTAACATGGGTTTATTGGTACACATACGGGTATTTTGACGGGTATACCCGTGGGTATTTTAAATGGGTGTCATGGGTTTACCCGTGATGGGTATGCCTCACCCGTCCCCCACTCGCCTCCCACTGATGGGTAAAGATTTTCACCCACGACCCAGTTAGAACCAGGTAAGCCTCGGCTATTTTGGCCAAGACCCAGTTAGAAATAGGTAATACTCGGCTATTCTTGCCAAGACCCAGTTAGAACCAGGTAAGACTCGGCTATTCTTGCCAAGACCCAGTTAGAAACAGGTAAGACTCGGCTATTCTGGCCAAGACCCAGTTAGAACCAGGTAAGACTCGGCTATTCTGACCAAGACCCAGTTAGAACCAGGTAAGACTCGGCTATTCTGGCCAAGAACCAGGTAAGACTCGGCTATTCTGGCCAAGACCTAGTTAGAACCAAGTAAGACTCGGTAAGACTAGGCTATTCTGGTCAAGGCCCAGTTAGAACCAGGTAATACTCGGCTATTCTGGCCAAGACTCAGTTCGAACCATGTAAGACTAAGGTATTCTGGCCAATACCAGTTAGAACTAGGTAAGACTCGGCTATTATGTCCAAGACCCAGTTAGAAACAGGTAAGACTCGGCTATTCAGGCCAAGACCCAATTAGAAACAGGTAAGAATCGGTTATTTTGGCTAAGACCTAGTTAGAACCAGATAATACTAGGTTATTCTGGCAAAGACCCAGTTAGAACCAGGTAAGACTCGGCTATTCTGGCAAAGACCCAGTTAGAAACAGGTAAGACTCGGCTATTCTGGCCAAGACCCAGTTAGAACCAGGTAAGACTCGACTATTCCGGCCAAGACCCAATTAGAACCAGGTAAGATTCGACTATTCTCGCCAAGACCTAGTCAAAACAAGGTAAGACTCGGCTATTCTAGCTAAGATCCAGTTAGAACCAGGTAAGACTTGGTTATTCTGGCCAAGACCCAGTTAGAACCAGGTAATACTAGGATATTCTGGCCAAGACCCAGTTAGAAACAAGTAAGACTCGGCTATTCTAGCCAAGACCCAGTTAGAACCAGGTAAGACTAGGCTATTCTGGCCAAGACCCAGTTAGAAACTGGTAAGACTCGGCTATTCTGGCCAAGACCCAGTTAAAACCAGGTAAGACTCGGCTATTATGACCAAGACCCATTTAGAACCAGGTAAGACTCGGCTATTCTAGCCAAGACCTAGATAAAAAAGTTATCTATTTAATATTATTTGTTTTGTAAATGGGGTTCATTTTTCCTTTGTTTGATCTATCCTCATAGTAGTATAAGGGAGACTCCCCATCTAGACCCCAACCATAGGCCCCACATGGGCCCCACGCATTCCTTAGCTAACAAAAAAAAAGACATCCCTTAGTCTTTCAAGGTTTAAGCAAGATGTTAAAGGGGTTTGTGTTAACTTATCCAATTGATTTACTAGTATTAGCTTATTAAAATAGAAAAGAGGGGCATGAAGTTGATTTATTAGCTTATTTAGGGATGGCACACGTGGGCAATGGGCACGGGAACCGCTAACCCGCACCCGCCCACATAGTTTTTTTCTCCCATCACCCACCCGTCACCCACCAATGGGTACAAATTTCTACCCATGCCCTTGCCCGCGGGTATTTGTTGCCCATAGGTAAACGCATGGGTTAGTGTTATGCAACAAAATTACAAAACGATGATATGAAAACTAACTATGAAACAGCGTAATAAGATACCAATCAATTTGCAAAATACAGCTTTGATTATTTGATCTTTCATACTCTCTTTCTAGTCTTGAAACTCAAACAAACTTTTAGATTAATGTGTTTTTTTGAGACTTGGTAGTAACTGTTAAATGTATACCTGCAACTTCATAAATATTTTAATTAGTATAATTAATTTTAACATGGGTTTATTGGTACACATACGGGTATTTTGACGGGTATACTCGTGGGTATTTTAAATGGGTGTCATGGGTTTACCCGTGATGGGTATGCCTCACCCGTCACCCACCCGCCTCCCACTGATGGGTAAAGATTTTCACCCACGACCCAGTTTGAACAAGGTAAGCCCCGGATATTTTGGCCAAGACCCAGTTAGAAACAGGTAATACTCGGATATTCTTGCAAAGACCCAGTTAGAACCAGGTAAGACTCGGCTATTCTTGCCAATACCCAGTTAGAAACAGGTAAGACTCGACTATTCTGGCCAAGACCCAGTTAGAAGCAGGTAAGACTCGGCTATTCTGACTAAGACCCTGTTAGAACCAGGTAAGACTCGGCTAATCTGGCCAAGAACCAGGTAAGACTCGGCTATTCTGGTCAAGACCAAGTTAGAACCATGTAAGACTCGGTAAGACTAGGCTATTCTGGTCAAGGCCCAGTTAGAACCAGGTAATACTCGGCTATTCTGGCCAAGACCCAGTTCGAACTAGGTAAGACTAAGGTATTCTGGCCAATACCAGTTAGAACTAGGTCAGACTCGGCTATTATGGCCAAGACCCAGTTAGAAACAGGTAAGACTCGGCTATTCTGGCCAAGACCCAATTAGAAACAGGTAAGAATCGGTTATTTTGGCTAAGACCCAGTTAGAACCAGATAATACTAGGTTGTTCTGGCAAAGACCCAGATAGAACCAGGTAAGACTCGGCTATTATGGCCAAGACCCAGTTAGAAACAAGAAAGACTCGGCTATTCTGGCCAAGACCCAGTTAGAACCAGGTAAGACTCGACTATTCCGGCCAAGACCCAGTTGGAACCAGGTAAGATTCGACTATTCTGGCTAAGACCCAGGTAAGACTCGGCTATTCTAGCTAAGACCCAGTTAGAACCAGGTAAGACTCGGTTATTCTGGCCAAGACCCAGTTAGAACCATGTAATACTAGGATATTCTGGCCAAGACCCAGTTAGAAATAAGTAAGACTCGGTTATTCTAGCCAAGACCCTGTTAGAACCAGGTAAGACTAGGCTATTCTGGCCAAGACACAGTTAGAAACTGGTAAGACTCGGCTATTCTGGCCAAGACCCAGTTAAAACCAGGTAAGACTCGGCTGTTATGGCCAAGACCCATTTAGAACTAGGTAAGACTCGGCTATTCTAGCCAAGACCTAGATTAAAAAGTTATCTATTTAATATTATTTGTTTTGTAAATGGGGTTTATTTTTCCTTTGTTTGATCTATCCTCATAGTAGTATCAGGGAGACTCCCCATCTAGACCCCAACCATAGGCCCCACATGGGCCCCACGCATTCTTTAGCTAACAAAAAAAAAATAGACACCCCTAAGTCTTTCAAGGTTTAAGCAAGATGTTAAAGGGGTTTGTGTTAACTTATCCAATTGATTTACTATTATTAGCTTATTAAAATAGAAAAGAGGGGCATGAAGTTGATTTATTAGCTTATTTAGGGATGGCACCCGTGGGCAATGGGCACGGGTACCGCTAACCCGTCACCCGCCCACGTAGTTTTTTTTCTCACTCATCACCCACCCGTCACCCACCGATGGGTACAAATTTCTACCCATGCCTTTGCCCGCGGGTATTTGTTGCCCATAGGTAAACTCATGGGCTAGTTTTATGCAACAAAATTACAAAACGATAATATGAAAACTAACTATGAAACTGCGTAATAAGATACCAATCAATTTGCAAAATACAGCTTTGATTATTTGATCTTTCATACTCTCTTTTTAGTCTTGATACTCAAACAAACTTTTAGATTAATGTGTTTTTTTGAGACTTGGTAGTAACTATTAAATGTATACCTGCAACATCATAAATATTTTAATTAGTATAAATAATTTTAACATGGGTTTATTGGTACACATACGGGTATTTTGACGGGTATACCCGTGGGTATTTTAAATGGGTGTCATGGGTTTACCCGTGATGGGTATGCCTCACCCGTCACCCACCCGCCTCCCACTGATGGGTATAGATTTTCACCCACGACCCAGTTAGAACCAGGTAAGCCTCGGCTATTTTGGCCAAGACCTAGTTAGAAACAGGTAAGACTCGGTTATTCTTGCCAAGACCCAGTTAGAACAAGGTAAGACTCGGCTATTCTTGCCAAGACCCAGTTAGAAACAGGTAAGACTCGGCTATTCTGGCCAAGACACAGTTAGAACCAGGTAAGACTCGGCTATTCTGACCAAGACCCAGTTAGAACCAGGTAAGACTCGGCTAATCTGGCCAAGAACCAGGTAAGACTCGGCTATTCTGGCCAAGACCTAGTTAGAACCAAGTAAGACTCGGTAAGACTAGGCTATTCTGGTCAAGGCCCAGTTAAAACCAGGTAATACTCGGCTATTCTGGCCAAGACCCAGTTCGAACCAGGTAAGACTAAGGTATTCTGGCCATTACCAGTTAGAACTAGGTAAGACTCGGCTATTATGGCCAAGACCCAGTTAGAAACAGGTAAGACTCGGCTATTCTGGCCAAGACCCAATTAGAAACAGGTAAGAATCGGTTATTTTGGCTAAGACCCAGTTAGAACCAGGGAATACTAGTTTATTCTGGCCAAGACCCAGTTAGAACCAGGTAAGACTCGGCTATTCTGGCTAAGACCTAGTTAGAAACAGGTAAGACTCGGCTATTCTGGCAAGACCCAGTTAGAACTAGGTAAGACCCGACTATTCCGGCCAAGACCCAGTTAGAACCAGGTAAGATTCGACTATTCTGGCCAAGACCCAGTTAAAACCAGGTAAGACTCGGCTATTCTAGCTAAGACCCAGTTAGAACCAGGTAAAACTCGGTTATTCTGGCCAAGACCCAGTTAGAACCAGGTAATACTAGGATATTCTGGCCAAGACCCAGTTAGAAACAAGTAAGACTCGGCTATTCTAGCCAAGACCCAGTTAGAACCAGGTAAGACTAGGCTATTCTGGCCAAGACCCAGTTAGAAACTGGTAAGACTCGGCTATTCTGGCTAAGACCCAGTTAAAACCATGTAAGACTCGGCTATTATGGCCAAGACCCATTTAGAACCAGGTAAGACTCGGCTATTCTAGCCAAGACCTAGATAAAAAAGTTATCTATTTAATATTATTTGTTTTGTAAATGAGGTTCATTTTTCCTTTGTTTGATCTATCCTCATAGTAGTATAAGGGAGACTCCCCATCTAGACCCCAACCATAGGTCCCACATGGGCCCCACGCATTCCTTAGCTAACAAAAAAAAAAAAGACATCCCTTAGTCTTTCAAGGTTTAAGCAAGATGTTAATACAAATATCGCCTAAAAACGTTATTTATATTTTACGATCTTTGCTAAGTTTTGTTAATGACAAAGTATGAAGTTTAGCTATAAGTAAATCATCACTTTAAGTGTTTAAGGCTTGTTTAACTAAGGTTTACATTTCCTTTTAAACAAAACATTATTTTTATTTCTCAAATTAGAAAGTGTCTTGTCACATCACATTTATTTCTTAAAATAGTAATGTCACGTCACATTTAGGGCAAGCTTTGTCCATATACATTTATGGTAAGAAATAATGTTTGACTAACCTTATGCTTGCTTGCAAGTCTTGTGTTTGACTAGGTGTAATGTGATGTGACCTTGTTTGGTTTGGAAGATTTATTGCAAAAACCAACTACAGCTCTGGCGGTACCCTGGGGATACACGGGCGGAACCCTTCTGAGGGGTCTGCTGCATCCACAGACCTGCAGAATTGTTTGCTATAAATACCAAACCATTTGTTAGTTTTGTGTAACCCCTTTAGGACATATTTTCACATACTCTCTAAACTAACTCAGTAACATTTGACTTGTGTGATTCTCTTATGTAGCAAGGGACTTCACAAGATCATTCAAGAAGTTACAAGCTTCAACTCTAAAGTTGCAAGTCTTGGTACCTTGGTCATGTATAAGCTTTGGTAGTTTATACTTCATTTGTGTCATATATGTAGAAGTGATTGGTTAGTATTTTAGGCCTCAAAATACGTAGTGTGTCGGGAGTTGTTGTACCCTTGTAAAAGAACTAACGCGAGTGGTTGTACCCTTGGTAAAGAACTCGACATCTTGCTTAGTGTCGGTAAAAGTGTAAGCGACGATGGGAGTGGTTGTACCCGTGTAAAAGAACTCGACATCTAGCTTAGTGTCGGTAAAAGTGTAAGCGATGTTGTAAAGGTTTTCTTCGCCGGTGAAAGGAGCTTGTTGATTAGTGCTTATAACTCTCGAGTTGGAAACTCGGGGCGTGGATGTAGGGCAAGGAAAAAGAGTCCTTGTAGCCGAACCACAATAAACAATCGTGTTGTGATTTGATCGTTTCTTTCTTTATCTTTGCTTATTACATGTTGTCTTTTAGCTAGAATCGCTAATCACATATAAAGCTTTTCAAAGAATTAAACAAGTAGAGTTGTGTTTATATCTTTAAACAAATGTAAAGCTTTTCAAATAACTAAACAAGCAAAGTTAGGATCATCACAAGTAAAGCTTTTCAAAGTATGAAACAAGTAAAGTTAGAATTGTTATTCACATGAAAAGCTTTTCAAAGAATCAAACATATAACGTTGTGTTTATATCTTTAAGCAAACGTAAAGTTTTTTAAAGGATAGTCAAGCTAAGAAGGATTTAAAAAGCAGTAAACTATTCAACCCCCCTTCTAGTTTTCCACAATTGGTATCAGAGCTACGTTACTCAAGATCTTTAAAATAGAATGTATTTTAAAACTTGGATCGATCCATGGATTTTGTAAATCTCAAAGAAGGGCAACCTATTCAAAACCCACCGCTATTTGAAAAAGAAAACTTCCGTGAATAGAAAAGTAATTTTGAAAACTATGTGAAATCAATTGATCAAGATCTTTGACATATTATTTCTTTTAGTGATTTCAAACCAAAGAAAACAAGTTTTGAAAACCAAGATAACTATCTTAAACTTGATAAAAATACTAAAGCTAAAACAATGATTTATAAAGCTTTAGTACCAAGTATGAAAGAATGTATTTTTGTCAAACGGCTAATGATATTTGGAAAAATATAATCAACTTTCATCAAGGAATATGTCAAGTCAAAGATGATCAATTTGATCTTACATATGAATTAGAAGTTTTAGAAAAACTAATTGATAGACACTTAGTAGAAGTTAATACATGTGCTACTAGTTTAAATGTTTTAAATGAAGGTACAAGTGAAGATGAGTACGTGTGTTTTGATGAACTTGCTTGTGTATCATGGAATGAAACGGATGTTCACGAAGACAATGATCCGGTGGTTAATTGTCAGTTTATTGAAACAACAAGCATGGTACATGTTGAAACCAAACATTTTTGCTTTAACACATTTATCTTAGAATTTTCTAAATTAGAAAATGAGTCTAAACTTTTAGGTAACATGAACCTAAAAACTATCTTTAACAATGAGTCTTCAAAATCCTTTGTGAATAACTTTGAAAAGGAAATCTTGTTAGAAGATAAAATATCTAGACTTGAAAGTAATGTTGAAATTGATCTAGAATGTAAGTTATGTCAAGATTACAAACATGAGATTAAAAAGCAAAATGAAAAAGGAAAAATGCTTGCTAAATTTGAAGAAAGTTCAAAAGCTCTTGTATGTTGTTTAAAGAGTCAAAAGTCATTTAGAGATAGAACCGGATTAGGATTTAACTCTAATGAATCATCAACAAGTTAAACAAAGCAAGTTGTGTTTAACTTAGGAGAGAATTGTAAGAGTAATTCTATCTCTAGTAGGAGCTCATGATAAAAGGATAAAGATATAATTTTCAAATATTCTTATGTGTTTGTCTAACTTCCTTGGATTTATAAGTATTTGAGTTTAGCTCTTCTATGATTCAAGATTACTTGCTTAATGATTATCTTCTTGGTGGCTAATCTATGGAGCTTAAAAGGTACACGTCTCTTCAACTTACCTTTCAGTGTTTCATGTTGATTAGCATTAAGATATGTCATTTATGTTATTAGTAAAACTCTAAAGTGTTTACCTGCTATTAGTAATAACAAAGATTAGATTCTCTGCAACAAGGAATTTCGTCATTAGTACTAGTAGGAGATATAAGGTGTTTAGGTTCTTTAACCGTCAAGGGATAAACACGAGAAACTCTAGAATGAGTCTCACTCAACTCTTGCTTACAAGTGAGCTAACTAAGAATTTCCTAAGTGTTAAAATGTCTAACACTTTTGTGATGCTTGCAAAACAAACCTTTGTAAAACAACATTCTTAAACACCATACTTTGGGTCTTAAATTGTGTTTTACTTCAATCACTCCTTTATGATAATTTCACATAAAATATACATGGTGAAATAATTCACATTAGCATACATTAGGATGTGTGAAAGAAAATGAGTTTTCAACATCTAGGATTTACACATCAAATGTGACACTTAGTCTTATGATGTTGTACCTCTTGGACTTTTTCAAAACAAACAAAGTTCATAGTGTCTTAAGTAAGGAAACCCAAAGAGTCAAGGAGTCGTTGAATATAACATTTAACGAGTGATCTCCTCCTTCTAAGATATCATCTTTGGTAGATGATAACTTAGTCGAAAGTCCAATGATGGCAAGACAAGTATGTTGTGTTAAACATTAAGGATAAAAGTACAAAATAATATCTTCTCACCATGAGTCAAACATTGAATCAAGTAAAATTGACATAAGTTATAAAACTTGATTTATAGGTCATAGTTGTGTCTAAACAAATTCAACAAAAACAATTTTTGGAATTTAGAGTAAAACAACTAGTGAAACAAAATAGATATTTCAAAGTAATCAAGTGAGTATAGTGTCAATATTTGAAAGACTTTTTGATAATAAAAGCAAGCCCCAAAAGCAAGGGATTTTAACTTAAAGACATTCCTAGTTACTCTCTTGTTCTCAATGGTTAAGTTATTGATGACTTATCAAGAATGAGATTAGCAAATCCGTAGGTAAAACTAAACGTAGAGAAATGTTCGGAAGACTACTTGTTCTCATAACAATTTGATCCAACATTATGTTTAGTGTTTGTCTATGTGCTCGTTTTAGAGAAGATCCTAATACAACTCTTTAGGAAGAGCTTGTGTGGATACATCAAAAGGTACTACACAACTAGGATTATGGTCTCCCAAAAGAACGGGAATAGAAACCATAGTGTATGCCAAATGGAATTATGTCGGTAATAAGTTGATAAGAAAATCACAAGTGGTACTTGCACTTTTATACTTACTTACCCAATGATTCTCCAAAACGCGTAAGATTTTCAAATTAGTATCGGATGGAGAAACACGATGGAGAAGCACATCAACAAGCTCCGCTTGAACAAGCAAACTCGCGTCAACAACGGAATTCATCTTATCAACATTGTTATACCTTCAACAAAGGAAGCATCGACTTCAGCGACAATTCAATCCATTATGTTCTTAATTGACATACTGTGATCCATCATCATCGTCTTGGTAAAAATGTTCATTGAGGAACATCTTAACTAGGAAAGTCTTATACGTTAACCATTCTATCAACGTCTTCACAAAACCTCTTGAATGAGAAGCATTCATCATCCCTAGGCTTAGTCAAGGACTCATAAGACCTAAAACCTTAGTTTTGAACATTAGGATAAAACCACAAAAATCAAGACAATCCCTTTTGAATTTTTCCCTGCAGCTCCCACGGTACCCTCAAACCATACGGGCGGAACCCTCTTTTTCGTTCTGCCTGGTCCGCCAAATCTACAGGATGTTTTATTTTTAATTTCAAAACCAAACACCTCTTTACTCACAACTCCAACTTACCATCAGCCCATAAGATTCACAAAATGAGCAAAACTTCAAGCATATTCCTCATAACCTTTCATCACTCAAACCTCAAACAACCAATGTGAAATGAGAAACCGAGTTATCCTTTGTCCTATCAATATCGAGTCATCCACCATTTCCATGCCCTCAAAGAAACCAAGAGTCAATATCATCTTCACCAATAACTCCACCTAGTCATCTTCACAAGAAGATTCCACAATGTAACCAAACAAGTGTGTCATCCCCACTATAACCTAACCTATTAAGATTAAACCACCTTTCATGATACATAAACATATGTTCACCCTTGTGTCGCTCTTTGAAACAAAGGGCAATTGTCATATCCATACTCTCATTAACATATTTGTCTATGTCGTCAAAAGTCAAGTGAATTTCATTATGAAATGCGTTTCTTCCACTTTCTAGCAAGTGAAGAACACAAAGAAGATATCCAAGCTTCAAGTGTTGTCAAGCAATCACCACCTCATTTCACATATCCACTCTCGGTCGTCAACCAAACTTTACCACCGTTCACCACATTGTTAAAACAAATGAAAAACATCATTGAAACATCACTTGCATTATAAAACGTTTTTAAGCATAAAAATGAGTCAAGTTAACCGCACCTCCACATTGTCTTCGTATAGGCACACACTAGAACATACACATTACAATAGTCGTTCACTTAGACTAAAATGTGAGATTTTGATTTTCTAGGAACCATAATGCCTCCTCTAACTCACTACGACCACAAGGACACCATCAAGTACCTACCCAAACACCACAAAACCAAAGGTCTTACTCAAACTCAAATCGTTGTTTTTAAAGCCTTAGAAAAACGATATGTCCATAAGGGTAGAACCATTGATCCATCCTTCTTAGAAGGTACAAACCTCTACACGGAACTTGCCATAATCAACTTGAGTGTCTCTTAGAAATCGACGAGCCTATTTGTTCTAGGTTCATTTTAGAATTCTATGCATCCGTCACCCTCTCCAAGGATGAGTATGGTCGCATGTCTATTAACTTTAGGGCTAGTAGTCATCAATACTCCTTCACTCTCGAGGAGTTTGCTCAAATCCTAGGTGTCCCAAACCATGGTACTTGCATCTACTCCGACTTGCACTCCCTCTCAACTCTTGACACACTCTTTGACTGCATCCATCCCTATAATACCCCTCTTGTGTCCAAAGATGAACTTCGTGACCACCTCTTCATTAGGACCACCAACACTAGGAGAACTAGAACCGGAAATGAGGTCTTCAAGGACCCATATGGAATGGAATTCAATGAACTTAAGCCCCAATTCAAGAAATGGGAAGAACTCCTTAGAGCCAATGTAATTAGCACCATAGGAAACCGGGATCACATCAATGTTTGTCTTTGCTACATGCTCTACTCCTTGTCCGTTAGGCAACCCTTCAACCTTAACTACTACATGACCAAGAGAATGACCGACATTCCCGTGCAAGGCACAACGTCTTTGCCATATGGAATGCTCTTGACCCGTCTTTAGGTTCATCTCTCCCATTCCATCAACTCCTAGAGGTCTTCACCTAGACTACTCTCTCATTCCACACGCATTTATCCCACTAAGTGAGAGGAGAATCTACAAAGCCCAAGGTAAACATTTTCCAACTGTAGGCTTTACCCAACTCTAGGCTCCCACCTCTAGAATACATTTTCCAACTTTCGGATATTCCAAATGAGTCGGCGGAGTTCAAACAAACAAAGGGAATGTTCAAAAACATCGAGAGATTTCTTGGAAAGCTCAAGAAGAAGATTGATCATCTATGAGAGCGGGTGTGTAGGAGTGTTTGGCACTAGGTGCTATTTGAACAATTTGGTCGTTTAAACATTACGTGTTATGTATTTGTGTGTTGGTAAGATATTTAGTACAATTTGGAACTTGTAGGAACTAACAATGATGCAGGAAGACAACATTTGGCATGTTGTCAAATTTTCATGTTTATGATAATTTCACCAAGTATAGTGAAATTCGCTAGCCCCCGGTCAAAGTCCAATCGTATGCGTCCTTACAAGTCCAATTTTTGCATTTCCTAACCAGATATGAATTATATTTTTGTTTTTAGAAGTTTTCGAAAAATTTGAAAATCGTCTCGCGGGTCAAAAATGCGAACTGCCAAGTTTTTCAGGTCTGGCGGATCTGGCGACACCCAAAAATGGGTTCGGCCATTGTATTTTCTGGGCAATCCATAAATGGCCCAACGGACCAGCCGGAACCCTCAGGAGGGTTCCGCCTGTGTTGTCTCAGGGTTCCGCCAGTCACCTGCAGAAAATTTTTGTCATTTTTCTTAAGTTCAAAACTTGTAAAGTGTCAAATCATTTTCTTTAGTGAGAAACATCTTCCCTTACCTCCAACAACCATACTATGACAACTCTCACTCACTAAAACAATTAGGAAGTCACTTCCAGCCAAAAATTTGAATTCAAACATAACTAACCCAAGGAACCCTTTTAAAGGATCCTTCAAACCATTGGAACATTTTCAAACCAAATCGCTTCCCATGATCACAAAGCATTGAGTTCATATGTTGGTCTTTCACTCCTCCCAATTCCATTGGATTGACATCAAATCATTTGAAACCTCAATCTTTGTATGGAACACATCAAATCCAAACACTCATTCCCACAATTCTTTTTAAGTTTGATCACTTTAGAATACCCCAAAACTCACACCAACACCATTACTTCTCTCAAACCAAAGATTTGAGATGACTTGATCAAACACCTCATCCGAATCATCAAGCTAAAACCACTAGGACTAGTGTTAAACCTTGTTGCTTCAACAAAACCATCAAATCAAGCTCATCACTTGACATTTCTTCACCTATCCAAAACTTCCTTAACCTCACTACCTCTACACCATCCCCAACACATTGTAATACCAATGTAATCACCTTTCAAGATTTGCTTAATCTTGATACTCCAACACCCTCTCCAACACATTGCTAAACAAACAAAGCCATCATTCCTCCACCATCTAGACCTTCAAGTGATTCAACATCACCTTCTCAACAAGCTCAACCAACAAAAACTTCATCACCTCAATCACCAACACCTACACCAATGGAACTTTTCCATACACCTCCAACATCACCACTACCCTATTTGGAAACTTTAGAAGACCTATCACCCAAATCATCAAGTCCACCATCCTTGTCACTCTTTGATACCATTGCTCAAATGGAAACCCAACAACAACCTAGTGAGCAACTAGATGATGAACCCCATCAACCATCATTAGTAGAACGGTTGGCTTACCGTTATGCTAGACCATCCATCTTTCCAAATGATCAAGGTCATACCCACTCACAATCATTTGTGTTTCACCCAATTTACAAAGACCTTCATGGCAATCCTTCCGGCGAACCAAGTTTCTGCCATTTTGTTCAAAATCAACAACCACCACAACAACAACAACCATCACCACAAGAACCTTCCCAACAATTTGAATCTCTACTTTCTTCTTATAAGAAAATAGAAGCATCCATATGGGAAAAACCTCCAAACCTTAATAATGAGATTGACACTCATTTAAACCACCTTCATTCCTTCAAACGTATGGTTGAGTCTCAAATCAACCATATTATGGTTTTACAAACAACACTTCACTCAACAAATGAAGGAAGCAAAAACACTACTCAACCATCCACCTTTGCTCCTTCAAGTTCAAACCATCCACCACCAACATATCAAACCACTCTTCCACCAAACTTTCCCCACCATGATTGCAATCATTGCGAAAGAACCGCTCACATTAGTGAAGGGTGTCGAAGGGAAATTCGTGAGCTATCCGAAGAAATGAGGTTTATACTAAACCACATTTTGGATCATCTACAATCCTTGTCTCACACACCTCAACCCTAGAGTCTCCAAAATGAAACAAAACCGTTTCTTTTGGAAAATGTTTCCCATTTAAACCAACAAACCAAAACCGTGTCATCCTTTCAACCTTCAAAATAAAGTCCGCTACAACCCTCCAACCCACATTTTCATCCTTAAACAACCTTAGCCTTGTTTTTGGAAAATGTTTCTCATTAAGGAAAATGATGATTTCCTTTTAGCTTTTTTATGTTAGTTTATTTTTAGTTTTTCTTTATTTTTAGAAGTAGGATGGTGTAATCCAAATTTCTTGTCTTTGACTTTTTAAGAGTCAAAATTTTACATGCAATGAATTTCATTCTACTATAAGGTTTGCATTGTTTGTTGACCATTTAGGTATAATAAGTGAATTATACCTTGCTATGGTAGCATACATATATCTTGTGTTGTTGAAACTAATTTTTTTTGTAGGATCATTATCCATGTTTTCCTTCCTTGATACTCCATTAAGGGGAGTAATATTCAAGGGGGAGCATGAGTGGTGTATTATTCTACTTCACAACTCTTAGTTGTGTTTTACACATGAAATGCTTTCATAACTTGTCTTGTGCGACAACTAACCTTTTTCTTGTAGGTTCAAAATCCATGTCTCCTCTCTTGGCACTCCATTTAGGGGGAGTATCGTCCAAGGGGGAGCAAGTGCTTACTTCCGCTTCGCTACTCTTCTTTTTGTTTCGACAAAAAGGGGAGAATTTATATAAACTTGTGCTTATCACCTCATCTTTGCAAAAACAAGTTTTTATATTAACTTTATAAGAACTTGTGCTTATCACCTCATCTTTGCAAAAACAAGTTTTTATACTAAATTTATAAGACTTAACACTAAAACTAATGACTTACTTATAAATAAAGTTTATGTTTTGTCATCAACAAAAAGGGGGCGATTGTTAATACAAATATCGCCTAAAAACGTTATTTATATTTTACGATCTTTGCTAAGTTTTGTTAATGACAAAGTATGAAGTTTAGCTATAAGTAAATCATCACTTTAAGTGTTTAAGTCTTGTTTAACTAAGGTTTACATTTCCTTTTAAACAAAACATTGTTTTTATTTCTTAAATTAGAAAGTGTCTTGTCACATCACATTTATTTCTTAAAATAGTAATGTCACGTCACATTTAGGGCAAGCTTTGTCCATATACATTTATGGTAAGAAAGAGTGTTTGACTAACCTTATGCTTGCTTGCAAGTCTTGTGTTTGACTAGGTGTAATGTGATGTGACCTTGTTTGGTTTGGAAGATTTATTGCAAAAACCAACTGCAGCCCTGGCGGTACCCTGGGGATACACGGGCGGAACCCTTCTGAGGGGTCCGCCGTATCCGCCAGACCTGCAGAATGGTTTGCTATAAATACCAAACCATTTGTTAGTTTTGTGTAACCCCTTTAGGACATATTTTCACATACTCTCTAAACTAACTCAGTAACATTTGACTTGTGTGATTCTCTTATGTAGCAAGGGACTTCACAAGATCATTCAAGAAGTTACAAGCTTCAACTCTAAAGTTGCAAGTCTTGGTAGCTTGGTCATGTATAAGCTTTGGTTGTTTATACTTCATTTGTGTCATGTATGTAGAAGTGATTGGTTAGTATTTTAGGCCTCAAAATACGTAGTGTGTCGGGAGTTGTTGTACCCTTGTAAAAGAACTAACGCGAGTGGTTGTACCCTTGGTAAAGAACTCGACATCTAGCTCAGTGTCGGTAAAAGTGTAAGCGACGTTGGGAGTGGTTGTACCCGCGTAAAAGAACTCGACATCTAGCTTAGTGTCGGTAAAAGTGTAAGCGACGTTGTAAAGGTTTTCTCCGCCGGTGAAAGGAGCTTGTTGATTAGTGCTTATAACTCTCGAGTTGGAAACTCGGGGCGTGGATGTAGGGCAAGGAAAAAGAGTCCTTGTAGCCGAACCACGATAAACAATCGTGTTGTGGTTTGATCGTTTCTTTCTTTATCTTTGCTTATTACATGTTGTCTTTTAGTTAGAATCGCTAATCAAATATAAAGCTTTTCAAAGAATTAAACAAGAAAAGTTGTGTTTATATCTTTAAACAAATGTAAAGCTTTTCAAAGAACTAAACAAGCAAAGTTAGGATCATCACAAGTAAAGCTTTTCAAAGTATGAAACAAGTAAAGTTAGAATTGTTATTCACATGAAAAGCTTTTCAAAGAATCAAACATATAACGTTGTGTTTATATCTTTAAGCAAACGTAAAGTTTTTTAAAGGATAGTCAAGCTAAGAAGGATTTAAAAAGCGGTAAACTATTCAACCCCCCTTCTAGTTTTCCACACAAGATGTTAAAGGGGTTTGTGTTAACTTATTCAATTGATTTACTAGTATTAGCTTATAAAAATAGAAAAAAGGGGCATGAAGTTGATTTATTAGCTTATTTAGGGATGGCACCCGTGGACAATGGGCACGGGTACCGCTAACCCGTCACCCGCCCACATAGTTTTTTTCTCACCCATCACCCACCCGTCACCCTCCAATGGGTACAAATTTCTACCCATGCCCTTGCCCGCGGGTATTTGTTGCCCATAGGTAAACCCATGGGTTAGTGTTATGCAACAAAATTACAAAACGATGATATGAAAACTAACTATGAAACTGCGTAATAAGATACCAATCAATTTGCAAAATACAGCTTTGATTATTTGATCTTTCATACTCTCTTTTTAGTCTTGAAACTCAAACAAACTTTTAGATTAATGTGTTTTTTTGAGACTTGGTAGTAACTGTAAAATGTATACCTGCAACATCATAAATATTTTAATTCGTATAATTAATTTTAACATGGGTTTATTGGTACACATACGGGTATTTTGACGGGTATACCCGTGGGTATCTTAAATGGGTGTCATGGGTTTACTCATGATGGGTATGCCTCATCCGTCACCCACCCGCCTCCCACTGATGGGTAAAGATTTTCACCCACGACCCAGTTAGAACCAGATAAGCCTCGGCTATTTTGGCCAAGACCCAGTTAGAAACAGGTAATACTCTGCTATTCTTGCCAAGACCCAGTTAGAACCAAGTAAGACTCGGCTATTCTTGCCAAGACCCAGTTGGAAACAGGTAAGACTCGGCTATTCTGGCCAAGACCCAGTTAGAACCAGGTAAGACTCGGCTATTCTGGCCAAGACCCAGTTAGAACCAGGTAAGACTCGGCTTTTCTGACCAAGACCCAATTAGAACCAGGTAAGACTCGGAAAATCTGGACAAGAACCAGGTAAGACTCGGCTATTCTGGCCAAGTCCCAGTTACAACCAAGTAAGACTCGGTAAGACTAGGCTATTCTCGTCAAGGCCCAGTTAGAACCAGGTAATACTCGGCTATTCTGGACAAGACCCAGTTCGAACCAGGTAAGACTAAGGTATTCTGGCCAATACCAGTTAGAACTAGGTAAGACTCGGCTATTATGGCCAAGCCCCAGTTAGAAACAGGTAAGACTCGGCTATTCTGGCCTAGACCCAGTTAGAACCAGGTAAGACTCGACTATTCCGGCCAAGACCCAGTTAGAACAAGGTAAGATTCGACTATTCTGGCCAAGACCTAGGTAAGACTCGGCTATTCTAGCTAAGACCCAGTTAAAACCAGGTAAGACTCGGTTATTCTGGCCAAGACCCAGTTAGAACCAGGTAAGACTCGGTTATTCTGGCCAAGACCCAGTTAGAACCAGGTTATACTAGGATATTCTGGCCAAGACCCAGTTAGAAACAATTAAGACTCAGCTATTCTGGCCAAGACCCAGTTAGAACCAGGTATGACTAGGCTATTCTGGCCAAGACCCAGTTAGAAACTGGTAAGACTCGGCTATTTTGGCCAAGACCCAGTTAAAACCAGGTAATACTCGGCTATTTTGGCCAAGACCCATTTAGAACCAGGTAAGACTCGGCTATTCTAGCCAAGACCTATATAAATAAGTTATCTATTTAATATTATTTGTTTTGTAAATGGGGTTCATTTTTCCTTTGTTTGATCTATCCTCATAGTAGTATAAGGGAGACTCCCCATCTAGACCCCAACCATAGGCCCCACATACGCCCCACGCATTTCTTAGCTAACAAAAAAAAAATAGACACCCGTTAGACTTTCAAGGTTTAAGCAAGATATTAAAGGGGTTTGTGTTAACTTATCCAATTGATTTACAAGTATTAGCTTATTAAAATAGAAAAGAGGGGCATGAAGTTGATTTATTTGCTTATTTAGGGATGACACCCGTGGGCAATGGACACGGGTACCGCTAACCCGCCACCCGCCCACATAGTTTTTTTCTCTCCCATCACCCACCCGTCACCCACCAATGGGTACAAATTTCTACCCATGCCCTTGCCCGCGGGTATTTGTTGCCCATAGGTAAACCCATGAGTTAGTGTTATGCAAGAAAATTACAAAACGATGATATGAAAACTAACTATGAAACTGTGTAATAAGATACCAATCAATTTGCCAAATACAGCTTTGATTATTTGATCTTTCATACTCTCTTTTTAGTCTTGAAACTCAAAACAACTTTTAGATTAATGTGTTTTTTTTGAGACTTGGTAGTAACTGTTAAATGTATACCTGCAACATCATAAATATTTTAATTAGTATAATTAATTTTAACATGGGTTTATTGGTACACATACGGGTATTCTGACGGGTATACCCGTGGGTATTTTAAATGGGTGTCATGGGTTTACCCGTGACGGGTATGCCTCACCCGTCACCCACACGCCTCCCACTGATGGGTAAAGATTTTCACCCACGACCCAGTTAGAAATAGGTTAGACTCGGCTATTTTGGCCTAGACCCAGTTAGAAACAGGTAAGACTCGGCTATTCTTGCCAAGACCCAGTTAGAACCAGGTAAGACTCGGCTATTCTTGCCAAGACCCAGTTAGAAACAGGTAAGACTCGGCTATTCTGGCCAAGACCCAGTTAGAACCAGGTAAGACTCGGCTATTCTGACCAAGACCCAGTTAGAACCAGGTAAGACTCGGCTAATCTGGCCAAGAACCAGGTAAGACTCGGCTATTCTGGCCAAGACCTAGTTAGAACCAAGTAAGACTCGGTAAGACTAGGCTATTCTGGTCAAGGCCCTGTTAGAACCAGGTAATACTCAGCTATTCTGGCCAAGACCCAGTTCGAACCAGTTAAGACTAAGGTATTCTGGCCAATACTAGTTAGAACTAGGTATGACTCGGCTATTATGGCCAAGACCCAGTTAGAAACAGGTAAGACTCGTCTATTCTGGCCAAGACCCAATTAGAAACAGGTAAGAATTGGTTATTTTGGCTAAGACCCAGTTAGAACCAGGTAATACTAGGTTATTCTGGCCAAGACCCAGTTAGAACCAGGTAAGACTCGGCTATTCTGGCCAAGACCCAGTTAGAAACAGGTAAGACTCGGCTATTCTGGCCAAGACCCAGTTAGAACCAAGTAAGGCTCAGCTATTTCGGCCAAGACCCAGTTAGAACCAGGTAAGATTCGACTATTCTGGCCAAGACCCAGTTAAAACCAGGTAAAACTCGGCTATTCTAGCTAAGACCTAGTTAGAACCAGGTAAGACTCGGTTATTCTGGCCAAGACCCAGTTAGAACCAGGTAATACTAGGATATTCTGGCCAAGACCCAGTTAGAAACAAGTAAGACTCGGCTATTATGGCCAAGACCCAGTTAGAACCAGGTAAGACTAGGCTATTCTGGCCAAGACCCAGTTATAAACTGGTAAGACTCGGCTATTCTGGCCAAGACCTAGTTAAACCAGGTAAGATTCGGCTATTATGGCCAAGACCCATTTAGAACCAGGTAAGACTCGGCTATTCTAGCCAAGACCTAGTTAGAAACTGGAGAGACTCGGCTATTCTGGCCAAGTCTCAATTAAAACCAGGTAAGACTCTGCTATTCTGGCCAAGACCCAGTTAGAACCATGTAAAACTCGACCATTTTTGCCAAGACCGAGTTAGAATCAGGTAAGACTCAGCTATTCTGGCAAGACCCGGTTCGAACCAGGTAAGTCTCGGCTATTCTGGGTAAGACCCAGTTTGAAACTGATAAGACTCGGCTATTATGGCCAAGACCCACTTAGAACCAGGTAAGACTAGGGATGACACCCGTGGGCAATGGGCACGAGTACCTCTAACCCGTCACCCGCCCACGTAGTTTTTTTCTCACCCATCACCCATCCATCACCCACGAATTGGTACAAATTTCTACCCATGCCCTTACCTGCGGGTATTTGTTGCCCATGGGTAAACCCATAAGTTAGTGTTATGCAACAAAATTTCAAAACGATGATTTGAAAATTAACTATGAAACTGCGTAATAAGATGCCAATCAATTTGCCAAATACAGCTTTGATTATTTGATCTTTCATACTCTCTTTTTAGTTTTGAAACTCAAACAAACTTCTAGATTAATGTGTTTTTTTAGACTTGGTGGTAACTGTTAAATGTATATTTGCAACATTATAAATATTTTAATTAGTATAATTAATTTTAACATAGGTTTATAGGTATACCTACGGGTATTTTGATGGGTATAACCGTTAGTATTTTAAATGGGTGTCATGGGTTTACCCGCGATGGGTATTCCTCACCCGTCACCCGCCCGCCACCCACTGATGGGTAAAGATTTTCACCCACGACCCACCCGTGGGTGAAAATTGACGCGTTTACCGACCCATTTATGGCGGGTACCCGCGGGTTATGGGTTTTTTATCGCGAATTGCCTTCCCTAAGCTTATTAAGATAGAAATGAGGGGCATGAAGTGTTTGGATGAGCTTATTAGCCTAAGGGGCGTCTTTTTTTTCCTTAGCTAAATGATACCATTTAATATTATTACTTTTTTATGTAAGGCCCATAAAAATCCCTTGTTTGGTCTATATCCACAAGACTTAAATTATCATGTCCTCCCAATTAAGAAGCTTATACAGAAGTGAGACCCGCATGGACCCTCAACTAAGGAAGAAAAGAAACACCCCAGACAACTTACACATGGCTTAGCTTGTTGATTAAGGTGGTGTTTGGTTTTTGGGTTTTGACCTCATGGAATTTGATGTGACATATAAAAATTGTTTGGTTTGATATATAGGATTAGGTTTTTACTTTTAAAACTCATGAACCATACCATACATAAAACCCACCTTATACATATCTTTTCATAAAAGTTGTAGGACCTACCACTTTCATTCTTACATTCTTTATTTATTTAATTTTTCAAGTAATAGTTTTTTATTATAAAATATATTTTATTGATTTTATAATATATTTTCTCTTTCTAAATCCAAATCTTAATCTACAACTTTACATTTAGGGCCCGTTTGGTTTGTAGATGGGTTTAGATTAGAATTTGGATTTAAATGTAAAGTTATAGATTAGGATTTGGATTTTGATTTGATGTAGAAAGAGAAAAAAATATTAAAATAAGTAGGAGTGAGAAAATATATTATTTAATAAATATTATTTAATTTATATATTAGTTACAAAATATTAAAAAAATAATATAATCAATATTTTACATAAAAGACAAAACTTTGGTCCCACAATTATCTTAAAACCCACCTAATCCCATACTTTTATAAACACTCTTAAAATTGGTTTACAAATCCAAACCCAAAGTTTAAAAAAGCAACCAAACACTTTAATTTTACTTTTTAATCCTAAACTCAATCAAATCCCCCTAACCAAACTGGCCCTTAAATCTAAATCCCAATCTAAACCTATCTACAAACCGAACGAGCTCTAAGCTCCTTTTTTGTATGGCTTTTGTAGCCTTACAATTATTATCATTATCATTTTTATTTTTAAATATCACAAGCTAATCCAACACGTAGCAACACTTTATGAGCTTATTAATCAATAAAGGATAAATTGCTAAATAAAAAATAAACGTAAGTGCATAAACAAACAAAGCTTTAGACAAACACCTCACAAGGCTAGTAGGCAAGGAGGTGAAGGTTTCACCTTCCCTCCCAACTTCACGCACGAGTACCCTTGCACAATATACATAGTCACGCACGATTCACGAATTCCAAAACCATTTTTGGTGGTCTGACCACCAACCGGATACCAAGGAAATCGGGCCCCACCATTTCATTTAATCACAATAGAACGTTGCGTTTGAGTAAAAAAAATCAATATGAATGTTGCAACCTGACGACGAAGATGAGCGTCACGAAGTTTAGCTTGGATTTCTTCAATAGTAGAGAAAGAAGATTTAGTTCCGGTGAGTCTCCGGCGAAGCCACGGCGAAATAGACGGCGGCGATGATAGTTCTGATCCTTCAACCGCCGGTATCTCCATAACCACCGTATTATTATTATTATTATTATTATTATCCACTCCAACCTCCATATCAATTATCAATTAATCACTGATGATCGGAATTTTATGGATGTGTTTTTTTTATGGTATGAGTTAGAAATATATGAGGTGCTTTGTGTATTTGCATTGTACAAGTTTTTGTTTCTTGTTGTATCATTCTCCATCTCAAAATATTAAAATATATGTTAAATGATACGTGTCATGTGTTTGAAAATGGAATATGTGTCATGTGTATTTTATGGTATGAGTTAGATATTAGTATACTTTACATTTATTGGGCTTCTTATGAATAGTGCAAGGTTGCATTATTTTTTTGGCCCGACCTTTTGGGTTGACCCCGGTAGCATTTATTTGTCATGTACCCGACCCGAGTTGTTCACTTTTGCTCACATCTTCTTCATGTTTGTTGGATCCAGCCGGGTAAGCCACCAGCAAAAAATTCGACCATCCCATGATCCGATTTTTTTTTCGTTGACGGTCACATGGATTATGAGTTCAGGTACACTCATTTGTGCCATAAAATCAATATTTTATTGCTTTTGTGGCTGTGCAATTTCCATATGGTGCTTGCTACAGTTTCACTACTACTTTGGTCTACATCCTTTGTATTGGTTGGTGTATCTTATCTTAGGGGTAGGTAGATCACTTATTTCCTGCCCAAAATAGTTTCACCAAGTTCAGTGATTTGAACCCTTCATACTAGGTGTGATCTTTGTTTCTTTGTTTTTTTTTTTTTTTTGCTTATTTTCTTTTATTTTTTCTCTTGGTTTGCTTATGTTACATGTACGTTGTAGTCAATTACAGTATTAATTGATCTTGGTTGTCTTAATTGTCACTCGATTATGTTTAGGTGTAATAATCAGAGCAATTAAATGGTGGTTATGGTGGTTTTAATGTTACTTAGGGTTGCATATTAAGATCATTAAATGAGATGCGTATCATATATTTAATGAGATGCATATTTTAGTTTAGGCTTTAAGATTTAATGTTAGTTGTAGTTATATCTTACCCTCATTAAATGGTGTACAATGGTTTTTTTCCCTTTTTTTTTATACTAATTTTTATTTTTATTTTTATTTTATTTTATTATTTTTTTTTTGCCTCCTTTTTATCATTTCTGTGTTTGCAAAATATTGTCTCATAATGCTTTTGTTGCTCATTATAACTGTCTCAACAATGTTCGTAGTTCTACTTTGGTTATTTTTTTTGCTCTTTGTGATTGGCCTCCGTATTGTTGTCTATAACTATGAAACCAAAAACACTAACTAAGTCTGAAAAAAAACACGGTTCATTACCTCAAAAACTTAATACAAAACAATGCTACAAATCCACACGGACATCCCGGATGTGAAATCCGTAAGATCACTACGTCAAACCTCTTGATTTCTGATCCATATGCATCCCAATCTTTTGCTGCATCAAAAGCCGGCTGCGCCAAAGGTTAGCTGATTTATTTTATTTTTCCACTTTGCTCTTCACATAGCTACGGTTGTTCTCATGTTTTGCATCCAACCATTCCTATGCTTATCCCCCCCCCCATCTTTTTTTTTCCAGGTATTGTTCAGCAAGAAAGTATGCACAGTGGTGGGTGTATGAGAGGAGCGTATGCACCAGTGGGTCCAACTTTCCACCTGAAACGTCATGGCATAAACAGTTTAGAGACTCATTTGGACCAGCCCCAGTTAAAAAATGGTCTTGATTGCTCGGTTCATGAACCACCTGCAAGCGTCAGCTGTTCCAGGGCACCTGATTGTCAAGCTGCTTCAACCAATGGTGACCTCATTGTTGGTCAGCAGTTTGTTTCGTGCGCAACTGAAGGTTTGTTAGTTTAGTTTGCTTTTGCGCAACAACTTGAAGTAAATAAATTACATTCTGATGGTATTTTTTATATTGGAATAGGATCCCCTGCGCAAGGCAACAACTGTTCAGAACAAGGTACAAAGAAAGGCACGCCACGAAAAAACATGGCCAACAAACAAACAATGCAAGGTAAATTTTACTCTTCTGTTTCGAAAAGTGGTTTCTCAAATTTTATTGTTTCCTATAAAATGCCAAATATGCATTTGATAATATTTTTGCCTGTCAGACGATGATGTGGTCGTTGTTGATCATCGATTTGTCTCCTCTGCAATTGAAGGTACCCTAATGCATTTTGTTGTTGCACAACCCTTTAGCATACCTGACTCACATTCTCATAATACTATTTAAATTTGTTATAGGATCACCTGCACATAATAACAAATGCTCACAACAATCTCGAAAAAGAGGCTGGCCACCAAAAGAGGTAGTCGACAAACAGCTCCCCATGTCCCATTTGCCTCATGATATATGCACTGTTGGTCAGCCAATGACCCCTAATATGATGGAAGGTAGACTTTCCTCTTCTCTTTTCAAACACTGCTTATCACATTTTTTTATTCCCTGAAATAATGAATCACCCTTTGCGCCTATTCTTTGTTGTCTAATAGAGTTGGCTGCACACGATGTTGGTCCTTAAAAAAAAGTAGAAAAGCAAAAAAGTCAGCCAATAATGTCACTCCAACAAATGTGCAGCCCGATAATTCGCATGAAAGTACACAAACACTGACCAACCAGCTGCCTTTGCACCAGTCTGAAGGTGAGCAATCGTGTTCCTTTTGTGATAAGCATTCTTTGATTCAATCTGTCCGTGTGAAATGTTCAGTTTCAGTCTAATGGGTTTCTCTTCTAACAGTTACACGAGCTGTGCATGATCATATTGCCAGTTATGTTCCACCTAATAGTTCTTATCGGGTGCAGAATCGGAAAAGAAAAAGATGCACAGATCAAATCTCTAGAAGATGCATGCGTCGAACAAATTCAAATACTGATGTGCATGCCATTCCTGAGCCATCGACTCCCCATGGAATTGAAAGTAAGCCTTTTTTCCTTTTTTTCATTTTAGGACACATTATTCAAATCCAAGAGCTTAATGGTATTTTATTTTATTTTTTTTTTTTTTTGCAACAGCAAGAGTTCTCCATACCGATGGCCAAACACCTGTTACACAAAGTGTTGTGTATGAATCACGAGGTCAAAAAAGAAACAGACGCGCAGGCCAGCCCTCCAGAAGGTCCATGCGTCAGCGCTTTTTCACAAACAGTTCCGATCTTGGCTCAGATAATCATGCACACAACATTGATCAAGGATCATCTTCTTATACAACACAAGGTAACTACTGAGATTTCTTTCTCTACCCGATGTATCTATTTCGCTGACCATATATTTTTAGAACTTTTAATTACTGATTGTCTGTTAATCAATGTAGATACATCGCCTGGGTATGATGATTTGGGGGACTGCACTGAACGAGGCCGCCATTGTAACGCTGCTTTTTGGCATGGAGAGCAGCTTGCAAGCCATTCTTTTTGAAATGGTCTACCTCAATACCATTTATGTTGTGGAAATGGTAAAGTTTTTATGCGCCCTGAGGTAGATCCACCTGAGTATATCAAGCACCTACTTGCGGAAAGCACCTTTATGGAAAATATCCGAGCTTACAATCAGATGTTTGCAATGACTTCGTTAGGTGCAACAGTGGACAACACAATCAATAATGGAAGAGGGCCGTATGTTTTTAAAGTTTCCGGGCAAATATACCATCGAATTGGCTCGCTTTGTCCGCCTGACAACAATCCAAAATTTTTACAGCTCTATATCTATGACACGCAGAATGAGGTGCAACATAGGCTAGGCCATTTTTCATATTCAAATGAGCCTGATTTGGATCCTGAAATTGTACAAGGGCTCATTCACTTTTTAGATGCACACAATGAGCTGGTGCAAATATTCAGGACTGCACGTGACAAGTATGCTGAACATGACGTCCCAAAATTTAAAGTAAGACTTTACAGCGGTGAAGGGCCCCGTGGTTATGAACTTCCAGCATCGCAAACCCTTGGGGCTATAGTCTTTGACAATGGACCAGAAAGTGAATCAAACTACGATGTTATCATTGAATACAGAGATGGTGTGCTGAAGAGAATTAGCAAGATCCATAAGTCATACATGTCGTTACAATTTCCGTTGATCTTCATCTATGGTCAGCCAGGGTACCATACAAAGTTAATGTTAAGAACGGCAAATCCAAACGATGAGCCAAAACGCTACATTTCTGCAGAACTGCCCGATCCTCACCTTGATCCACATGCTTATAAAATTGTTTCTGAAATGATGATGCATGGACCATGTGGCAAAGCAAACTTGAGTGCACCGTGTATGGAAGGCGATACTTGCAAAAAAAATTTTCCAAAGAAGTACAATAATCAAACTTTCTTTGACGATAAAGGTTATCCACATTATCGAAGGAGACAAGGAAATGTTTTTGCAACAAAAGGCCAAATGAAGCTTGACAATGGGTATGTGGTGCCGTATAACCGCGATCTATGCTTGGAATTTGAAGCTCATATTAATGTGGAATACTTCGCGGGTGGAGCATGCTAATAAAATATCTATTTAAATACATATCAAAAGGCACTGATCGTATCTTCGCAAAAGTAACAAGATCTATTGGTCAACCGTCTACTTCATCAGCGCAACCAGACCTATGCATTGATGAAATTCAAAATTTCCTTGATGGCCGATTCATATGCCCTCATGAAGCCTGTTGGAGAATCTTGAAATTTGAAATACACATAAGAGAACCAGCGGTGCAGATTCTTTTGGTCCATCTAGAGGGCATGCAACATGTTACTTTTCGAGCCGGTGACAATTTAGAGTCCGTAGTTAACCGTCGTGATCGCAAGCTAACAACGCTCACTGAATGGTTTACTTACAACATTGAAAATGAAGATGGCCGCCATTTGACATACCTGCAGTTTCCATCAGAGTTTGTATGGTACGAAGACCGAAAAAGTTGGTCACGTAGAAAAACTAAGAGATCTTCTATTGGACGGCTTGCATATGTGCATCCAACTTCGGGAGAGCTTTTCTACTTAAGGATGTTATTATGTCATCAAAAAGGGTGCCAAGGGTTTACACATCTCAAATCAGTCAACCAAGTTGAGCATCCTACATATCGTGCCACATGTAATGCGCTCGGTCTACTTGGTGATGACAAAGAATGGGACACAGCTCTTCAAGAGGCATGTGGTTCAGCTTCATCACCAGAACTCAGATTCCTTTTTGCACGCCTTCTTACTCATTGTGAAGTTGCGCAGCCTTTGCGGTTATGGGATAAGTATTGGCGCGAAATGGGCCATGATATTCCAGAAACTGTCTCACAACAGGTGCAGATTCCCAACTATTACATCAACGATGCTGATTTGCAAGGATACATACTATATGAATTAGAAATAATACTTAGCAGCTGTGGTAAGTCAGTGCAGACTTATGGTTTGCACCTGCCTCCAAAAGAGCTATTGGATCAGTTAAACAATTGGCTGTTAATGGAAGAAAAGAATTACAACAGGGCGATGTTGGCGCAGCAAAGAGATGAGTCACTTCCAAGGCTAAACAATAAACAAAGGAGCATATACGAGCTTATCATGAATGCTTTTAGAGCAAGTAAGCAAGAATTGATATTTGTATATGGTCATGGAGGAACCGGTAAAACTTTTCTGTGGAAAACAATCATTAGCGCCATACGGTCTGAAGGTAAAATTGTGTTAGTAGTTGCTTCGTCTGGCATTGCTTCTCTTCTTCTTCCATCAGGCCGAACTGCGCATTCAAGATTCAAGATTCCACTGGAATTAACAGATGAGTCACTTTGTACCGTTAAGAAAAACACTCACATAGGAAATCTTTTAAAAGAAACCGACCTCATTATCTCGGATGAAGCGCCAATGAATAACCGACGATGCTTTGAAACATTAGACAGGACTCTTAGAGATTTATTAGATGCACCCGATGTTTTCTTTGGCGGAAAAACAATCGTTTTAGGAGGTGATTTTCGGCAAACACTGCCAATCAAAAAGGGCGCACCAAAAATGGAGATAATATCATTGTCTATTGCAGAATCACACCTCTGGCCATATTTCCATGTTACGACGCTCAAAGAAAACATGAGGTTATTTTGGTCAGATTTGACTCTAGAAGAACAGAACTTGGCATAGTCCTTTGCATCATGGCTTCTTGATATTGGTGATGGGAACATTGGCGAACCTGATAAAGAAGACGACAGAGATTCCGCATGGGTGGAGATTCCTTCTAGATATTGCATACAAGATAATGAACAAGGCCTCTCAAATCTTATAGATTTTATCTATGATCAACCTACGCTTCAAACACCCTCAGCAGTTACTCTACAAGAAAAAGCGATCGTCTGCCCAAAGAATGAAACAGCAGACATCATTAATTCAAAAGTTTTAGCGATGGTGATGAGGCGAAAAATGATCCGTTTTTAGGGGGTCATTTAAGCCCGAATCCGAATTTATTTGATCAAATATTGCCCTAAATCGTTCCTTTTGTGATTTTAGGTACTTTGGGAGTGAAATCTGGAAATGGAAGCAATTCGGACGTTTTTGGAGCATAAAAGTGAAGAAAACGCCAAAGTCTTAATTTTCCTTGCTGGGAACAGTAGGTGACGGCGTCAAGAGTAGTTCCCTGACGGCGTCAAGAGTAAAATTCCATGATGATCCAGAAGAGATTTGACGGCGTCATGAAGGTAGGGCGTCAAGAGTAAAAGTCATGACGGCCTGGAAATGATTTGTACTTGACGGCGTCAAATGTAGATCTAGGCAGTCCGAGGATTGTTTTGGCGGCGAGGTGACGGCGTCACCTAATTGGTCTTGACGCCGTCAGACCCCTTTTCCTATATATAGTTTTCTAATTTTTCACATTCAAAGAGAGAAGTTTTGGGAGAAACCCTAAGTACGATTTTGGTGTAACTTTACAGGTTTTTCAAGGGTTCCAACCCCTTGATACCTTGCATGTTTAATCAAGATAAGTGTTCTTCTAATTCAATCAATATGTCTATGTGTTGGTTGTCTATATCATGTTCTTGTCTTAATTCCATCATGCTAGGCTAGATCTATCTTGTGTTTGCTTAGATCTAATGAAACCTAGATGTTAATTATATGTTGATTACTTGTTTATTCTTGTTTTGGATGAATGATTTATATGTTAGGCTTAAGAAAACTGGCAGATCTCCAATTGGTAACATGCTTGAACGTCTTAAGAAACATGAACCAACGCGCACTAGGTCTTTATTGGTTGTATTTAATGCATGAGCCACTGTTTACAATCCCTATAGTTGTGCTGGGCATGGTGTAGGAGGAGATAAGAGCTCATAGAATTGGGGAGTTATGTGTGCCACCCCATGAATGGTATTAAGGAATACGATCCGTCATCCATGCAATTATAACAAGTAATTAACGTGTAAAAGATGTCTAGGGAGTAGTGAAATCTAAGTAAACACATTTTCTCCAATTACTGCTCACAACCTTAGTATAAATTAGTTTATTTTCATTTCTAGTATTTTATTTTGATTGCATCTTAGTATTGGGTTAGTTGACTAGCAACTAATTCCGTCCAAATCCTTCAAACCCAAGATTTTAAATTGCTTTCCGTAAAATATAAAAACACAAAAATAATCATCCCTCACCTTTAGAACTAGTATTTAGGCTTTCTAATCCTAGCGACACTATTCCTAAGCTGAACGATCAATCCCCCGGTACTTGTCACTATACTATACTACAACGATCAGGTACACTGCCTGGTGGGGGTTGTAAGCTTCTCAAGATCCCTTGAGAGGTAAAGCCTGTTGCGATTCCCACGCATCAAGTTTTTGGCGCCGCAGCCCGGGGAATAGTTATTGTCTAGGTTAGAATTTCTTTTTATTAGGTCTACTTGCTAGATTCCTTTCTAGTAAGATTTTATTTTTATTTTTAGGTTTTCTTTAGTCTATCTCATTTCTTTGTGCTTTTGTTCGTAACTCTTTACCATCCGATATCATGGAAGGTGGTAACATCTTTGAACCCGTCATCCCACCACAACAAAACCCACCATTAGAACCCCTTAGGCCCCGAACCTTAGGAGAGTATTCCCGACCTAGCCACCAAGGCTACCGAAACACCATTGAGCTCACCGGAGCCAATGTGACCCCCTTGCGATCCGACACCATCCGGTTGGTGCAAAGCGGATGTGCATTCCATGGAATTCGTTCCGAAGATCCAAACCAACATCTTAAGGACTTTCTCAAAATCGTAGATTCCATAGACCTAGGTGTTGAAACTAGAGAGACTACCCATTTACGCCTATTCCAATTCTCTCTACGGGATCAAGCTAGTCAATGGCTTGAGCGTTTACCCGCGGGATCCATCACCACATGGGATAACCTCACCAATCGCTTCCTTACTCAATTCTTCCCACCGGGGAAGACTGCAATGCTTAGAAATGACATTCTGATGTTTAAACAGCAGCAGGGTGAAACTTTCTACGAAGCTTGGGCCCGTTTTAAGGATCTCCTCCACAAGGTCCCTCATCATGGTATAAACCTTTGGTTATTAATCCAGATTTTCTACGACCATGTTGACTATCACACTAAGCGCACAATCGATAGGGCCGCGGGAGGTAAACTGCGTGATAAGAACGCCGAGGAGTCTTGGGCAATTATCGAGGAGCTCGCCACTGATAATCAGGAAATGTGGGAGTTTAATCGTACAGTAGAAGCAGCTATCAATGCAGTCTCAACATCTGGAGGGACCACCGAAATTCCCGATGAGCTCCTATGCAAACTCGAGACAAAAGTTGACTATTTTGAGGAAAGGCAAAGGAGGCCTTTAAGTCCTAGACGAGCTACTGTTAATTCCGTCTCAAAACCAACTTCGGCACCATTATCTGAGTCGCCTTCTAGAGAGCATGTCGAGACTTTTCAGAGCTACACCCCACCTTGTTCCCCTCCCAAGGAACTTAGCTCGGAGTTTGAGGCTAGGATGAGAGAATATATGGCAACTCACTCAGATCGGCCTGCTAGATTCGAGGAAGCAGTTTATAAGCAAAAAGAGGAGATGCAGGAGAAAATGAATGAGATGATGAGTCTATTGGAGGAGTATGCCAACCAGAGAACCCCCGAACGAATACTACTAAGGAAAGAAAGCGCCACTCCCACCACCCAATTTGTTAACTCCATCACCATTGTCCATAAGGATAACGAGAAGGTAGAAACTCCTGCTAAACAGACCTTAGAAAAACCACCAGAATCCCAGCCTTTGAGTTACTACCTGAAACATGATATAAACAAAAACACCATAACAAATTGGATTAAGGGTGATGGGCGTAACCAATCCTCCAGACAGGTTTCTGAGAAAGAGGAAGAAGTGAAAGATGAATATGATACGCTTCCTGGAGGATCAGTATTCGAGAAGCTATTGGTACAAAAAGTGGCTACTAAGCAGATAGCATGCGGGAACTTTGAGATACCAACGAGCATCGGGGACTTGAAACATCTTTGTGCTTTCGCCGACCAAGGATCGAAAGTAAATCTTATGCCCCTAACTATTTACATCCAACTAACGTCGAAAATGCCAGCACCTACTTGTGTTAGGTTATCTCTTGTTGGACACTCGTACGTATACCCCCTAGGAATCGCAGAAGATGTATTAGTTAATGTCGCAGGATTCATGTACCCCGTTGATTTTATGATCATCGATGATAAAGGGGATGGATGCATGCCAATAATCCTTGGGGCACCATTCCTCACCACCGCTAGAGCTGTCATTAAGTATGAAGGTAGGAAGATTGAGCTTAAATCTGGAAAAAGAAAGATTAGCTTCCCCATGACCCCGCGAAGTGGGCATGAGAATTTGAGTTGGAGAAAGATCAAAAACAACATTGACACGACACCCGTTCGTGTTCAGAATAAAATTCTTGCATGGGAGGCAAGAATCAAAAGCTATAAGAAAGCCAAAAATGAAAGAAGAAAAAGCAATAAGGTTCAGGTCGAACTCGAACATACTCGACCCGCAGAAAATCATACGCCATTTGAGGAAGGGAACTTGGTACTCTTGAGACACTTAGAAACAACAATACCACCCGATAAACCAAGTCCTTGGTGGTATGGGCCATTCACAATCGAAGGATTGAGCCAAGATGGGGTAGCTAACTTGAGAAGTAAATTAGGTGGAATGGTGATTGCGAGTATCGACAGATTGAGGCACTATCACCATAACAGTAATGATAGCAACTACATGGGGTATATCATAACCAATGATGAAGTCACGTAGTAACCCATGACCTTGAGTCTAGCTACAAGACTCATAAATAAAGAAAAGCGCTTATTGGGAGGCAACCCATGCTTTGTGTGATTTTATTTTTGTTTGTTTGTTATTTGCTTCCGTATGCATGCTTTATTTTTATTGTTGGTAGATCATGTTTCTAAACTAAAAAGTGGAAATACTTTACTTTGTTGTTTTGGCCTAGTCTTAACTCCACCTAAAGGTATTTTTGCAAAAGATAAGTGTAAGGGGAAACCCCAAATATGTTTTTAAGAAACAAACCGATCATGATTCTCCACAATATTAAATGAACATGTATATTCATATTTGTTAGAGTCAAATGCTTGTATTGAGTCATAATGAAGTTTTGCAGGATTTTCCAGGAAGTAGGACCAAGTTTTTCCAAAAATTTTCCGGAAACTTAACATAAGAATTTCCGCAGGTCAATTCTGACGGCGTCAGGAGTTTACTCTTAACGGCGTCAGGAGTAAAAATCTGGAAATTTTACCTGGTTTGTTTTTCTAACGGAGTCTTATGGTTTTTGTGAATTATTAAGTTTTATAATCTCCAGGAGATCTGCAAACTTCATTCCACAAGCATTATATCTTATCTTGTTTTCTAGGATTTAGTAACTTATATAGGATGCCGCCGAATTTACGCGAGGTTGTCTTGTCTATTTTGTCAGGTTTTACAGGTTATGTATGACAAGAAGATGATTTATATTCTGGAAGGGAAGCTTTGATTGTTCATTTTCTTGGAGGAAGATTTAACCTGGCCATCCTATTATCCATACCGAGCGAATCAGGGGAGTATTTGATTTCATTCTCTTTACTTTTTCACTTTTACATTCTTTACCTGAACATTGGGGACAATGTTCATCTTAAGTGTAAGGGGAGGGTAAAAAGATGATACCTTACATATGCACTTTCGCTTGAGTTTGTTTTGTTTAATGGTAGATGTGTAATAAAACTATGAGAAATACTTGTTAGTGCAATTTTAGCGCCAAATTTAAAATTTTTTACAACATTTAGGAGTGAAACTTTAGCCATAGCAAGCGTCTCATGGATAGGAGATTGTATGACTAGCACATAACCGTATATTCAGAAAAATTTTCCACCCAAATATGTGAGGTTCACCTTTAGATTTGATAGGAAAAGCATTTACTATTAGTGCTTATGAGTGTACCAGTAGCATTTAGATTCTAGAACTTGCGTTAGTGATGCATCCCGAGACCGCTAGTGAGACTACATTCGTGTGGTAGGATTTACTACATGATAAGAGGCATTAGGATTACCCTTGTGATTAAACCCGTATCATAATTACTTGACCATTTAAGTCATATTACTTGGCTAGTTAAGTCAACTAATTTTTTCTACACCCTTAGCGTTGTACTCATTTTTAGTACACGAAACCCCTAGTACACCCCTCCGAGCCTATCTTTTCGTTTCTAACTTTAAGCATCTTACTTAAAGGAAGAATTTGTTACACCCCACTTAAATGTACAACCAAATCGCCTTAGCCTTCCGTGTATGCGCTCATTTTTAGTGCATTATTGTTATTTGTTAAACCCTAAGTTAACTTTCTAATTGATTACATGGTTGCTAAGTCGAGTCATATCCTTGTACATATTATTTTGGGAAGATTGGGACTCATGGGTAAGTACTTATTTTATGGAGTAATGGGGAAGAACATCATTTATTAACCCCATATGTACGTTAATCTTAAAAGTGCTTCAAGTGTTTTGATTTTCTTAATTCGAGTCATTAGATTAGTTAATTGTAAAGTATGTAAAGATTCAAGTGTAAGGGTAATGCTTATTCCCTATGATGTATTATTTTGGATGGTAGGGTAAGAGTGTATGCAAAAAAAAAAAAAAAAAAAAAAAAAAAAAAAAAAAAAAAAAAAAAAATCGAAAAAATCAAGAAAAAAAGAAAAAAAATAGAAAAAGGAAAAAAAAAGAGAAAAAAACATACGGACTACCATCCATTTTTATTCTATGTTCATTTTATATTTTTGTTATTTTTCATTTATTAGCTTAAGTCGAGTCTAGTCTTGGCTTAGCAACGCCATATTGTACATGTAATTAACCAAGATTGTTAACTCGCCACCAGTAAAACTTCCTTTATCCAACAAAACCGTGTATTTCATATCCCTACACCTAACGTTACAACCCTTTAAAAGACCTCTTTGATAGTTTATCCTAGGTGCTTACGCCATGTGGTGGAGGTTTGATCATTTCCCAAGCCTATGGTAATCTATTTTGCTATGACAGGTAGTGAGAGATATCTTCCATTTCCATATTGTAATTTATACTTTATTACACCCGAGAGATGTGAGTATCTAAACACTATTTGTGAGGTGCTTGTGTATGACCTCCGTGCTTGTCTGTTGGTCTTTAGTGGAACGATTATTTGTTGTAATTACTTTTATATTAGTGTTAAATGACCCCTAACTTGTATTTTGACTAGAATAAAAGCACATTTGCTTGAGGACAAGCAAATCTCAAGTGTAAGGGTATATGATGAGGCGAAAAATGATCCGTTTTTAGGGGGTCATTTAAGCCCGAATCCGAATTTATTTGATCAAATATTGCCCTAAATCGTTCCTTTTGTGATTTTAGGTACTTTGGGAGTGAAATCTGGAAAAGGAAGCAATTCGGACGTTTTTGGAGCATAAAAGTGAAGAAAACGCCAAAGTCTTAATTTTCCTTGCTGGGAACAGTAGGTGACGGCGTCAAGAGTAGTTCCCTGACGGCGTCAAGAGTAAAATTCCATGACGATCCAGAAGAGATTTGACGGCGTCATGAAGGTAGGGCGTCAAGAGTAAAAGTCATGACGGCCTGGAAATGATTTGTACTTGACGGCGTCAAATGTAGATCTAGGCAGTCCGAGGATTGTTTTGGCGGCGAGGTGACGGCGTCACCTAATTGGTCTTGACGCCGTCAGACCCCTTTTCCTATATATAGTTTTCTAATTTTTCACATTCAAAGAGAGAAGTTTTGGGAGAAACCCTAAGTACGATTTTGGTGTAACTTTACAGGTTTTTCAAGGGTTCCAACCCCTTGATACCTTGCATGTTTAATCAAGATAAGTGTTCTTCTAATTCAATCAATATGTCTATGTGTTGGTTGTCTATATCATGTTTTTGTCTTAATTCCATCATGCTAGGCTAGATCTATCTTGTGTTTGCTTAGATCTAATGAAACCTAGATGTTAATTATGTGTTGATTACTTGTTTATTCTTGTTTTGGATGAATGATTTATATGTTAGGCTTAAGAAAACTAGCAGATCTCCAATTGGTAACATGCTTGAACGTCTTAAGAAACACGAACCAACGCGCACTAGGTCTTTATTGGTTGTATTTAATGCATGAGCCACTGTTTACAATCCCTATAGTTACGCTGGGCATGGTGTAGGAGGAGATAAGAGCTCATAGAATTGGGGAGTTATGTGTGCCACCCCATGAATGGTATTAAGGAATGCGATCCGTCATCCATGCAATTATAACAAGTAATTAACGTGTAAAAGATGTCTAGAGAGTAGTGAAATCTAAGTAAACACATTTTCTCCAATTACTGCTCACAACCTTAGTATAAATTAGTTTATTTTCATTTCTAGTATTTTATTTTGATTGCATCTTAGTATTGGGTTAGTTGACTAGCAACTAATTCCGCCCAAATCCTTCAAACCCGAGATTTTAAATTGCTTTCCGTAAAATATAAAAACACAAAAATAATCATCCCTCACCTTTAGAACTAGTATTTAGGCTTTCTAATCCTAGCGACACTATTCCTAAGCTGAACGATCAATCCCCCGGTACTTCTCACTATACTATACTACAACGATCAGGTACACTGCCTGGTGGGGGTTGTAAGCTTCTCAAGATCCCTTGAGAGGTAAAGCCTGTTGCGATTCCCACGCATCAGATGGTTCATGGTGAAATAACAACTTATGCTAGCTATGATATGGCCATACCGATTGCAAACATCGGGGCTGAAACAGAGATGTTATACCCTCCTGAATATCTAAACACATTTAAGCTACCAGGCTTCCCGCCACATGAGCTAGAGCTTAAGATTGGATCACCAGTTATGCTTTTAAGGAATGTTAACTTGGCGGGTGGTTTATGCAATGGGACACGCATGATAGTCACACACTTGATGTCAAGACTTATTGAAGTACAAATCATCACAGGCACGAGAGTCGGTGAAAAAGTTTTTATCCACAGAATACGACTAATACACAAAGATCCAAATCTTTCTTTTGTTTTCAAACGCACTCAATTCCCAATAAAGCTTTGTTACGCTATGACAATCAACAAAAGTCAGGGCCAATCTCTAAACAAAATCGGTGTATACCTTCCCGAACCAGTCTTTGGCCATGGCCAATTGTATGTGGCTCTCTCTAGAGCTACATCTCCTCATGGATTAAAAGTTCTTATCAAACAACAAGAAAATCAGAGGCCGAATGTCAAAAAAAATATCGTTTACAAAGATTTCTTGAGCAAAATTTTTTGATAACAAAATTTTTATGCTTTTGTCCTTACTTTATTTTGCTTACGTTTCAGGTTCTCCAGTTTTAGCACATTTTTGAATCTCAATTTTTGGGCATGCCATCACTTTACAATTCACACTTGACTACTTATTTTAACAATTGCATGTTCTTTAGGATAGTTCATCACCTACATGTTATCATACTTTTGCATCCTTTCATTTGCATAATATTTTGGTCATTCACAATCTATATAGTGCTATGACAGCTGCATGTTACTATCTTTTGCTTTTCTACAAGTTTCATAAAACCCATGAACAATAGGTAGATATGCTAAAATTGTAATTTTTTTCTATGTCTAATAATGCTGATCTTCAGGTGCTTATAATTTATATGCTACTTAGTTCTAAAATATTTTTTTAACATCATGTTAATTTCTTTATCTCTGATCCAGCAAAATGGAAGAAAATACATAGCCTCTGGTGCAGCATACACATGAAAGTAAAATTATTGAGTGTAGCAGTGCACCACAGATTACAGCGATCCGTGAATTACGCCCAACATCTCACAGCAAAGTGCTTGAAGCTAGAGTCTATAGAAAATGGACTGCAGTGACGTATGGCAAAAAAGATCAGAGTGGAACCGGTGGAAAAAAAAAGAAACTGCATATTGTTGTATCTTGATAGATCGTGAGGTACATATTACTTCCTATACCATGAAAAAAAACATAAATGCTCAAGTTTACATAACAATATATAACCATAAATAGGGAAATGCTATACAAGTCAACATGGATGTTAAGGAAATCGATTACTTTAGCCCTTAATGGGCTTCTTATGAATAGTGTAAGGTTGCATTATTTTTTTGGCCCGACCTTTTGGGTTGACCCCGGTAGCATTTATTTTTCATGTACCCGACCCAAGTTGTTCACTTTTGCTCACATCTTCTTCATGTTTGTTGGATCCAGCCGGGTAAGCCACCAGCAAAAAATCCGACCATCCCATGATCCGATTTTTTTTTTCGTTGATGGTCACATGGATTATGAGTTCAGGTACACTCATTTGTGCCATAAAATCAATATTTTATTGCTTTTGTGGCTGTGCAATTTCCATATGGTGCTTGCTACAGTTTCACTACTACTTTGGTCCACATCCTTTGTATTGGTTGGTGTATCTTATCTTAGGGGTAGGTAGATCACTTTTTTCCTGCCCAAAATAGTTTCACCAAGTTCAGTGATTTGAACCCTTCATACTAGGTGTGATCTTTGTTTCTTTGTTTTTTTGCTTATTTTCTTTTATTTTTTCTCTTGGTTTGCTTATGTTACATGTACGTTGTAGTCAATTACAGTATTAATTGATCTTGCTTGTTTTAATTGTCACTCGATTATGTTTAGGTGTAATAATCAGAGCAATTAAATGGTGGTTATGGTGGTTTTAATGTTACGTAGGGTTGCATATTAAGATCATTAAATGAGATGCGTATCATATATTTAATGAGATGCATATTTTAGTTTAGGCTTTAAGATTTAATGTTAGTTGTAGTTATATCTTACCCTCATTAAATGGTGTACAATGGTTTTTTTTCCCTTTTTTTTATACTAATTTTTTTTTTTTTTTTTTTTTTTTTTTTTTTTTTTTTTTTTTTTTTTTGCTTCCTTTTTATCATTTCTGTGTTTGCAAAATATTGTCTCATAATGCTTTTGTTGCTCATTATAACTGTCTCAACAATGTTCGTAGTTTCTACTTTGGTTATTTTTTTTGCTCTTTGTGATTGGCCTCCGTATTGTTGTCTATAACTATGAAACCAAAAACGCTAACTAAGTCTGAAAAAAAACACGGTTCATTACCTCAAAACTTAATACAAAACAATGCTACAAATACACACGGACATCCCGGATGTGAAATCCGTAAGATCACTACGTCGAACCTCTCGATTTCTGATCCATATGCATCCCAATCTTTTGCTGCATCAAAAGCCGGCTGCGCCAAAGGTTAGCTGATTTATTTTATTTTTCCACTTTGCTCTTCACATAGCTACGGTTGTTCTCATGTTTTGCATCCAACCATTCCTATGCTTATCCCCCCCTCTTTTTTTTTCCAGGTATTGTTCAGTAAGAAAGTATACACAGTGGTGGGTGTATGAGAGGAGCGTATGCACTAGTGGGTCCAACTTTCCACCTGAAACGTCATGGCATAAACAGTTTCGAGACTCATTTGGACCAGCCCCAGTTAAAAAATGTTCTTGATTGCTCGGTTCATGAACCACCTGCCAGCGTCAGCTGTTCCAGGGCACCTGATTGTCAAGCTGCTTCAACCAATGGTGACCTCATTGTTGGTCAGCAGTTTGTTTCGTGCGCAACTGAAGGTTTGTTAATTTAGTTTGCTTTTGCGCAACAATTTGAAGTAAATAAATTACATTCTGATGGTATTTTTTATATTGGAATAGGATCCCCTGCGCAAGGCAACAACTGTTCAGAACAAGGTACAAAGAAAGGCACGCCACGAAAAAACATGGCCAACAAACAAACAATGCAAGGTAAATTTTACTCTTTTGTTTCGAAAAGTGGTTTCTCAAACTTTATTGTTTCCTATAAAATGCCAAATATGCATTTGATAATATTTTTGCCTGTCAGACGATGATGTGGTCGTTGTTGATCATCGATTTGTCTCCTCTGCAATTGAAGGTACCCTAATGCATTTTGTTTTTGCACAACCCTTTAGCATACCTGACTCACATTCTCATAATACTATTTAAATTTGTTATAGGATCGCCTGCACATAATAACAAATGCTCACAACAATCTCGGAAAAGAGGCTGGCCACCAAAAGAGGTAGTCGACAAACAGCTCCCCATGTCCCATTTGCCTCATGATATATGCACTATTGGTCAGCCAATGACCCCTAATATGATGGAAGGTAGACTTTCCTCTTCTCTTTTCAAACGCAGCTTATCACATTTTTTTATTCCCTGAAATAATGAATCACCCTTTGCGCCTATTCTTTGTTGTCTAATAGAGTTGGCTGCACACGATGCTGGTCCTTAAAAAAAAGTAGAAAAGCAAAAAAGTCAGCCAATAATGTCACTCCAACAAATGTGCAGCCCGATAATTCGCATGAAAGTACACAAACACTGACCAACCAGCTGCCTTTGCACCAGTCTGAAGGTGAGCAATCGTGTTCCTTTTGTGATAAGCATTCTTTGATTCAATCTGTCCGTGTGAAATGTTCAGTTTCAGTCTAATGGGTTTCTCTTCTAACAGTTACACGAGCTGTGCATGATCATATTGCCAGTTATGTTCCACCTAATAGTTCTTATCGGGTGCAGAATCGGAAAAGAAAAAGATGCACAGATCAAATCTCTAGAAGATGCATGCGTCGAACAAATTCAAATACTGATGTGCATGCCATTCCTGAGCCATCGACTCCCCATGGAATTGAAAGTAAGCCTTTTTTCCTTTTTTTCATTTTAGGACACATTATTCAAATCCAAGAGCTTAATGGTATTTTTTTTTTGCAACAGCAAGAGTTCTCCATACCGATGGCCAAACACCTGTTACACAAAGTGTTGTGTATGAATCACGAGGTCAAAAAAGAAACAGACGCGCAGGCCAGCCCTCCAGAAGGTCCATGCGTCAGCGCTTTTTCACAAACTGTTCCGATCTTGGCTCAGATAATCATGCACACAACATTGATCAAGGATCATCTTCTTATACAACACAAGGTAACTACTGAGATTTCTTTCTCTACCCGATGTATCTATTTCGCCGACCATATATTTTTAGAACTTTTAATTACTGATTGTCTGTTAATCAATGTAGATACATCGCCTGGGTATGATGATTTGGGGGACTGCACTGAACGAGGCCGCCATTGTAACGCTGCTTTTTGGCATGGAGAGCAGCTTGCAAGCCATTCTTTTTGAAATGGTCTACCTCAATACCATTTATGTTGTGCAAAATGGTAAAGTTTTTATGCGCCCTGAGGTAGATCCACCTGAGTATATCAAGCACCTACTTGCGGAAAGCACCTTTATGGAAAATATCCGAGCTTACAATCAGATGTTTGCAATGACTTCGTTAGGTGCAACAGTGGACAACACAATCAATAATGGAAGAGGGCCGTATGTTTTTAAAGTTTCCGGGTAAATATACCATCGAATTGGCTCGCTTTGTCCGCCTGACAACAATCCAAAATTTTTACAGCTCTATATCTATGACACGCAGAATGAGGTGCAACATAGGCTAGGCCATTTTTCATATTCAAATGAGCCTGATTTGGATCCTGAAATTGTACAAGGGCTCATTCACTTTTTAGATGCACACAATGAGCTGGTGCAAATATTCAGGACTGCACGTGACAAGTATGCTGAACATGACGTCCCAAAATTTAAAGTAAGACTTTACAGCGGTGAAGGGCCCCGTGGTTATGAACTTCCAGCATCGCAAACCCTTGGGGCTATAGTCTTTGACAATGGACCAGAAAGTGAATCAAACTACGATGTTATCATTGAATACAGAGATGGTGTGCTGAAGAGAATTAGCAAGATCCATAAGTCATACATGTCGTTACAATTTTCGTTGATCTTCATCTATGGTCAGCCAGGGTACCATACAAAGTTAATGTTAAGAACGGCAAATCCAAACGATAAGCCAAAACGGGTCTCGATGAATGCGTTCTACACATACCAGTTGCATCCAAGACACGATGCTTATAATTTGCTTTTCCGAACTGGAAGGCTTTTTCAGCAATACGTCGTTGGAGTATATTGTTGCATAGAACAGAATAGAATGGATTTTTATAGAACACATCAAAATGATATTCGAGGCGACTATTTGTCTAGTCTCTATGATGCGATTTCAAGAGGAGACCGTGATGGGTCACAGGCAGGTTCACGAATTATATTACCTTCCTCATTTACTGGAGGTCCAAGATATATGTACAGCCATTACTTGGATGCATTGGCAATTTGTCGAGTGCTTGGTAATCCACGGTTTTTTAAAACATTCACATGTAATGTAAAGTGGCCTGAGATTCAGAGATACATGGCTCAGTTTCCTCATCTGACTACAGCAGATAGGGCGGATATAGTATGTAGAGTCTTTGAACAAAAGGTTAAATCATTCATCAAGTTTAGGAAGAAAAGAAGAACATTTGGGCAAGTCACAGGAGGTACACCTATTTTTATTTGAAAAAAACCATTACCATTTTATTTTTCGCTAGCATTTTTTTTCCTGAATGACCACATAATGTGGTGTCTCCACATGTTGTTCTAATTTGAATTGCCACATTTGTTGCTATGCAGTATTATACACTATCGAGTTTCAGAAACGTGGCTTACCACATTGTCACACACTACTTTGGATTTCTTCATCAACCAGGATCGAGAATGCTCAAGATGTGGATCGCTACATTTCTGCAGAACTGCCCGATCCTCACCTTGATCCACATGCTTATAAAATTGTTTCTGAAATGATGATGCATGGACCATGTGGCAAAGCAAACTTGAGTGCACCGTGTATGGAAGGCGATACTTGCAAAAAAAATTTTCCAAAGAAGTACAATAATCAAACTTTCTTTGACGATAAAGGTTATCCACATTATCGAAGGAGACAAGGAAATGTTTCTGCAACAAAAGGCCAAATGAAGCTTGACAATGGGTATGTGGTGCCGTATAACCGCGATCTATGCTTGGAATTTGAAGCTCATATTAATGTGGAATACTTCGCGGGTGGAGCATGCTAATAAAATATCTATTTAAATACATATCAAAAGGCACTGATCGTATCTTCGCAAAAGTAACAAGATCTATTGGTCAACCGTCTACTTCATCAGCGCAACCAGACCTATGCATTGATGAAATTCAAAATTTCCTTGATGGCCGATTCATATGCCCTCATGAAGCCTGTTGGAGAATCTTGAAATTTGAAATACACATAAGAGAACCAGCGGTGCAGATTCTTTTGGTCCATCTAGAGGGCATGCAACATGTCACTTTTCGAGCCGGTGACAATTTAGAGTCCGTAGTTAACCGTCGTGATCGCAAGCTGACAACGCTCACTGAATGGTTTACTTACAACATTGAAAATGAAGATGGCCGCCATTTGACATACCTGCAATTTCCATCAGAGTTTGTATGGTACGAAGACCGAAAAAGTTGGTCACGTAGAAAAACTAAGAGATCTTCTATTGGACGGCTTGCATATGTGCATCCAACTTCGGGAGAGCTTTTCTACTTAAGGATGTTATTATGTCATCAAAAAGGGTGCCAAGGGTTTACACATCTCAAATCAGTCAACCAAGTTGAGCATCCTACATATCGTGCCGCATGTAATGCGCTCGGTCTACTTGGTGATGACAAAGAACGGGACACAGCTCTTCAAGAGGCATGTGGTTCAGCTTCATCACCAGAACTCAGATTCCTTTTTGCACGCCTTCTTACTCATTGTGAAGTTGCGCAGCCTTTGCGGTTATGGGATAAGTATTGGCGCGAAATGGGCCATGATATTCCAGAAACTGTCTCACAACAGGTGCGGATTCCCAACTATTACATCAACGATGCTGATTTGCAAGGATACATACTATATGAATTAGAAATAATACTTAGCAGCTGTGGTAAGTCAGTGCAGACTTATGGTTTGCACCTGCCTCCAAAAGAGCTATTGGATCAGTTAAACAATCGGCTGTTAATGGAAGAAAAGAATTACAACAGGGCGATGTTGGCGCAGCAAAGAGATGAGTCACTTCCAAGGCTAAACAATAAACAAAGGAGCATATACGAGCTTATCATGAATGCTTTTAGAGCAAGTAAGCAAGAATTGATATTTGTATATGGTCATGGAGGAACCGGTAAAACTTTCCTGTGGAAAACAATCATTAGCGCCATACGGTCTGAAGGTAAAATTGTGTTAGCAGTTGCTTCGTTTGGCATTGCTTCTCTTCTTCTTCCATCAGGCCGAACTGCGCATTCAAGATTCAAGATTCCACTGGAATTAACAGATGAGTCACTTTGTACCGTTAAGAAAAACACTCACATAGGAAATCTTTTAAAAGAAATCGACCTCATTATCTGGGTTGAAGCGCCAATGAATAACCGACGATGCTTTGAAACATTAGACAGGACTCTTAGAGATTTATTAGATGCGCCCGATGTTTTCTTTAGCGGAAAAACAATCGTTTTAGGAGGTGATTTTCGGCAAACACTGCCAATCAAAAAGGGCGCACCAAAAATGGAGATAATATCATTGTCTATTGCAGAATCACACCTCTGGCCATATTTCCGTGTTATGACGCTCAAAGAAAACATGAGGTTATTTCGGTCAGATTTGACTCTAGAAGAACAGAACTTGGCACAGTCCTTTGCATCATGGCTTCTTGATATTGGTGATGGGAACATTGGCGAACCTGATAAAGAAGACGACAGAGATTCCGCATGGGTGGAGATTCCTTCTAGATATTGCATACAAGATAATGAACAAGGCCTCTCAAATCTTATAGATTTTATCTATGATCAACCTACGCTTCAAACACCCTCAGCAGTTACTCTACAAGAAAAAGCAATCGTCTGCCCAAAGAATGAAATAGCAGACATCATTAATTCAAAAGTTTTAGCGATGGTTCATGGTGAAATAACAACTTATGCTAGCTATGATATGGCCATACCGATTGCAAACAGCGGGGCTGAAACAGAGATGTTATACCCTCCTGAATATCTAAACACATTTAAGCTACCAGGCTTCCCGCCACATGAGCTAGAGCTTAAGATTGGATCACCAGTTATGCTTTTAAGGAATGTTAACTTGGCGGGTGGTTTATGCAATGGGACACGCATGATAGTCACACACTTGATGTCAAGACTTATTGAAGTACAAATCATCACAGGCACGAGAGTCGATGAAAAAGTTTTTATCCATAGAATACCACTAATACACAAAGATCCAAATCTTCCTTTTGTTTTCAAACGCACTCAATTCCCAATAAAGCTTTGTTACGCTATGACAATCAACAAAAGTCAAGGCCAATCTCTAAACAAAATCGGTGTATACCTTCCCAAACCAGTCTTTGGCCATGGCCAATTGTATGTGGCTCTCTCTAGAGCTACATCTCCTCATGGATTAAAAGTTCTTATCAAACAACAGGAAAATCAGAGTCCGAATGTCACAAAAAATATCGTTTACAAAGATTTCTTGAGCAAAATTTTTTGATAACAAAATTTTTATGCTTTTGTCCTTACTTTATTTTGCTTACGTTTCAGGTTCTCCAGTTTTAGCACATTTTTGAATCTCAATTTTTGGGCATGCCATCACTTTACAATTCACACTTGACTACTTATTTTAACAATTGCATGTTCTTTAGGATAGTTCATCACCTACATGTTATCATACTTTTGCATCCTTTCATTTGCATAATATTTTGGTCATTCACAATCTGTATAGTGCTATGACAGCTGCATGTTACTATCTTTTGCTTTTCTACAAGTTTCATAAAACCCATGAACAATAGGTAGATATGCTAAGATTGTAATTTTTTTCTATGTCTAATAATGATGATCTTCAGGTGCTTATAATTTATATGCTACTTAGTTCTAAAATATTTTTTTAACATCATGTTAATTTCTTTATCTCTGATCCAGCAAAATGGAAGAAAATACACAGCCTCTGGTGCAGCATACACATGAAAGTAAAATTATTGAGTGTAGCAGTGCACTACAGATTACAGTGATCCGTGAATTACGCCCAACATCTCACAGCAAAGTGCTTGAAGCTAGAGTCTATAGAAAATGGACTGCAGTGACGTATGGCAAAAAAGATCAGAGTGGAACCGGTGGGAAAAAAAAAGAAACTGCATATTGTTGTATCTTGATAGATCGTGAGGTACATATTACTTCCTATACCATGAAAAAAAAACATAAATGCTCAAGTTTACATAACAATATATAACCATAAACAGGGAAATGCTATACAAGTCAACATGGATGTTAAGGAAATCGATTACTTTAGCCCAAAAATCAAACTCGGCCTGGTCTACAGATTTTCCGATTTCATGTGTGAACCATCTAGCCCTTACCAGCAAACAATTAGCAACAGAACAAGTCTTAGGTTTGGAAGAGCCACAAAATTTGATCCAATAGAAGCACCAGAGATTCCTCACCACTACTTTGAATTTGCTTCATATAACCAGCTTCAACACAGAATCCCTAGAGAAGATGCAACAGGCAAAATGCAATATCCAATTTTGACAGGTAACCTTTTCACTCTGAAATTCTCTTGATTCACACAACTATTAAAATCATGACGGTTATCTGCTTACAGATTACATGGGATGTCTGAGGTCGTCAGGAGAATTTACTCGCAAACGAAATGCCAACCAAAGTGAAAGTGTCTTTAGAAAAGTGGATATTGAAAGTTTAAGGTGCATTACCTTATACTTTACTTTTTTGTGACTAAAAAAAATCAGACTTTCCCACTAACCTAATACTTCCTTATCTTGCCAGTGGTAATGTTGTCGAATTCACAATGTGGGATGACATGGCTGAAACATTTGAAGACGCTGACTTTGACACAATGCAGACGCCAATTATAATAGCTGTCAGCTCTTGCAGAGTCACAAAATTTAGAGGTATTCAATCGATCATTTATAAAATCTAAAATGCTTAATTCCTATGACATTCTCAAACAAAACCATGGCAGATTACCAGCTAACGGCAACTTCTGCAACACACTATTACTTAAACCCATATATACCAGAGGTTGATGAGGCAAGAGCGCGGTAATAACTTTAAACGCAAAAACTTGGAATAACAACAGCTTCACAAAGATTGTTGCCATAAAATATTCATTGTGATTTTTAAAACATAACAGGTTCAGAGAGAAGCACGAAAAAACTCCACCACTTCGTATCACTAAGACTCCATATGAAGATATTGAAAAAGAAAAATTTCGCAACAGATTCCCTTTGAAGACACTTTTAAAACAAGAACCAGATAGCTACACGGTAATTTTCATATGACACTAAACAAATAATTTTATTACAAAGTTCGCTGTACAAATTGTTACACATCTAATGACTTTTCAAAAATATTTCTAGGGAGTCAAGTTCACATCTGAAGCAACAATCACTTCCATCAACATAAAGAGAGGCTGGTATTACATCTCTTGCAACCAATGTGCTTTTAAAGTAAAGGAAGAAGATGGGATGTACCGTTGTCTTAATCATGGAAAACAAGAAAAACCATCATATAGGTACGCACTTCTTCAACTTATATTAGCCTAATATTAAACAAATACATAAAATAAAAGCAAACCAATAATAACTTAGGTACATAAAAAAATGCAGGTATAACTTCAAAGGTTTCATCGCAGATCCATCCGCAACAGTTCCAATGACTTTCTTTAGTCCTGCAGCAGATGATATCACAGGGTATTCATGCCCAGAGTTGCTAGCAAACCACAAAGCAAAAGACCCACAAGAAATACCACCAGAAATTTTTGTTGTTGAAGGTCAAAAAAACATTTTTCCAATTCCATTTCAGCACATCAAGCCGAATAACAGACTTTAATCTCGATCAAGTTTTTAACAAAAAGAAAAAGCGGCAAGGGACAACCAAACTCTTAGAGGGAAGCTCAGGTAATTCATTTAGGTTACCAGTTTATCATATTTAAAATAACAGTTGCACTTCCAAATTGTGATTTTTTGGTTTCTTTTTGCAAATAACCAGAAACATCACAACCCCCTCTTGCATTGACAACCGAGGAAAATGTCAAAGAAAAAAAGGATGAAAAAGATACCTCAGAAACACAAAATAAGCCATTCCTTAAGAGTCAACAAAGCTTAGGTAATGTCCTCTAAATCAACAACTCATATTATTAAAATTAATAGCTGCAAATGCATGGACTAATTTTCGCTTTGTAAATAAGCAGCAACACCACCAGGAACTCTAACATTGATGCACCAAGAAACTTCAAAAACAGCTATGCAAGAGGACACAACCTCAAAGAGTAAGACAAAAACTATGAAAAGACCATTGTTTCAAGAGCAGCCATCAGAATCGAAAAAACAAAAAGGTACATATCACGTATTTACTTAACATAAACAGGCTTTTATTCAATGAAAATAGAAAAGTATACTCAGAGTTGTCACATGTGTATAGTGAAAAAACATTCATAAAAGTAATTATGCACAAAGCATAACCCACTCCCCAATAAAAACTTGGCTCATTTCCATAAAAACAAAATACTCATTCTCATTCTCATGTATATTTACTTGAAACAATTCCTACCTAACCATCACATATTATAACACACCTACCAGAAAAAACTTTTTAAAAACCTATATACAATCAACAACTTAATAGTCATTTTCATTCATTTCATTTTATCTTCTTTTACTAACTTTGTTGTTTTCATTTCGTTTATGCAGCAGCAGCCGAGCCTACAGCTGCAGAAAAAGCAACGACCAGAAGCGCCGAAAAGAAAAAGCAAAACTAGATAGTACCTTGCCTATGTAAATATTTAAATGGTATCTTGCCGTTACTAAAAACTAACATGTTTTGCAACATATTTGTGCTCGACCTGCAGAAATATGGGCCAAAACATCACCAACCTTTTGTCGAACGCTTCAACTGAAGCTATGGTGTCTTTAACTAGCAGGCTACTAATCTTTTGTATGCCACTTGCACTGCACAACCACCTTAAATATGCAATTTGCAGACTTCATCTTTTGTATACTATTGCATCACTGAATGCAAATGACACTTATCTATGCAATGCAGTTACTGCCTTTCAGCTATAAACCTTATATTGTTATATAACATTGTTGCATTCCATACTTAACATAGTATTATTGCCATTTTTTTTCAACACTTGCTAAACCTTATTTGGCAAAACATCCCGCCGCAACGCGCGGGCAATCCCACTAGTATATGACTATTGGTAAGATCATACATTATCTATTTCTTTCTGTTTGAAACTCGAATATGTGTCATGTGTATTTTAATTAAAGTTTGTAAAAAAAAATAATAATAATAAAAATAGGGCATTCTTGCCCACTAAATGGTGAATAGTGGTGAAGTGGAGTAAGAGGAGAGAGAAAGCTGACGTGACACTGATGTGTATGGTGAAAAACTTTCTCCCTTGCCTACTAGCCTAAGTGTATCAACTACTTGTATATGTCAAATTCAGTTTCAAGCTAAATATCAAACAAATCAAGTTTCACATTCCTTATCATCTCTATCAATATACTTGTGATCATTTTTCACTGATTTAATGGTTTAAGTGCTTCTTTATTGAAAACTTTTTAGATTTTTATGATCTCTATAAATATACTTGTTTCATACCAAAAAATCATTTTGCTCTGAAAAGCTAAATGTTTATTTCCAAAATTTCAGCAAATGTGAAGGTTTTAAAAACATAAAAATAACATTTTATTAGTCCGCCGTGTGAAAATCTACAATGACATTTTTACTCTATTATGGACCCGATAAATTGACATTTTTATCTTTGGTAAAGCCTACTTCGAACCTAATAAGTATGCCTTAACTTGATAAAAATCTTTGTTAAAGATCCAAAACCTAATAAGCATGCCTTAACCCGCCTAGAAATTTTGAATTTTGAGTTTCGTTTTTATTCCAAACCTAGTCAAAAAGTTTTGAAACAAAAAAAGACTAGAGTAAATTTCATAAATCGTCCCTGTGGTTTAACGGGTTTAACAGATTTGGTCCCTCGAAAGATTTTTTCTCGGATCCTCTCCCCGTGGTTTATACCCGTAACGAGTTTGGTCCCTCTGGCTAACGCCCGTTAGTTTTTTCCGTTAGCTAACAACCGTTTGCAACAAACATTTGCACCGTTAGTCCTTTATACTAACGGCCGTTTATACTTAACACAATTTTTTTTTTTCAAATTAAAAAAAAAAAAAAAAAAAAAAAAAAAAATTAAAAAATTGGTTTTCTTATAATTTAATTTTCTAAATATCTTTAAAATTTATACGCACGTTTTTATATACTCATTTTTATACACACGTTTTTATATACACATGTTTATACACACTTTTTTATACACACGTGTTTACACACGTTTTTATACACACTTTTATGTACACACGTTTTTATACACTCATTTTTATATACATTTTTTTATACACACGTGTTTACACACGTTTTTATATACACGTTTTTACACACTCATTTTTATACACACGTTTTTACACACATTTTTATACACGTTTTTATATACACATTTTTATACACACGTGTTTACACACGTTTTTATACACATGTTTTTATATACACATGTTTTTATTCACACGTTTTTACAAGCGTTTTTATACACATATTTTTACACATTTGAACACACGTACACATTTATACACGTTGTTACACACGTACACATCTATATACACATTCTTATACACGTTTTAGACACATTTTAAAAAGCGTGTGTACAAAAACACGTGTATAAAAACGTGTGTAAACACGTGTGTATAAAAACGTGTGTATAAAAACGTGCGTATAAAAACGTATGTAAAAACGTGTGTATAAAAATGAGTGTATAAAAACGTGTACATAAAGATGTGTGTACAAAAATATATGTATAAAATCGTGTATAAAAACGTGTAAAATTTGTATAAAAATGTGTATATGAAACATTTATAGCAATGTGTATAAAAACGTGTATAAATTTTAAAGATGTTTAGAAAAAAAATATATAAGAAAACCAATTTTTTAATTTTTTTTAATTTTTAATTTTAATTTTAATTTTTTTTAATTAAAGAAAACAAAAAAAAAACCAAATTTTGTGTTAAGTATAAACGGCCGTTAGTATAAAGGACTAACGGTGCAAATGTTTTTTGTAAACGGTCGTTAGTTAACGGAAAAAACTAACGAGCGTTAGCCAGAGGGACCAAACCCGTTACGGGTATAAACCACGGGGAGAGGATCCGAGAAAAAATCTTTCGAGGGATCAAATCCGTTAAACCCGTTAAACCACAGGGACGATTTATGAAATTTACTCAAAAGACTATAGGGATTGAAATGAAAACCTCTTAAGCATCAAGGACCATAAGCCCAACAACACAAACACTAAAAAAACAAAACCAAACACTCCCAAAATTCACTTAAACCCCAAACACAAACACAAACACTCTCACACTAAACCCTAATCCCTCACCAATGGCAGCCTCCGCTCTCCGTCTCCGGCGATCACTCGCACTCACTTCCACCATCATCAACCACCAAACCCACCTCCCATCCGTCGCCCCACGCGCCGCCGTTCCACCATCACCCCACACCACCCACCCAAACCCTAACCCTAACCCTAGCTTATTTCATTTCAAACCCACCAAGAGTGTTTCCTTTAGAACATTTTCAACACGTGCTGGATTTAGTAATAACAATGATTTTGATGGTGATCAGATTAGTGCTGACACTATTTTGTTTGAAGGGTGTGATTATAATCATTGGTTGATTACTATGGAATTTCCGAAAGACCCGAAGCCGACACCCGAGGAAATGGTGGAAACTTATGTTCAGACTGCTGCCAAAATACTTGGAAGGTTGTCTTAGATTGGTTTTTTCAAGTGTTTGTTTGTCTAATTATGGTTATGTCAAATGTTTATTATATGATTATGGTTGTTTTACCTGTTCGTCCCGTAAATAAGTGGAATTGTGAAACATATTAACATAGTTGTTTGTTTTAAAAAGCATTATTGGTTTAAAGGGGTGTCTTTTGTAGCTTCTTCGATGAACCTACGAGGTTATTGAAAATTTGGAAAACCAATTGGCTTTTCTTTTATGACTTATAAGCACTAAGCCCAAGTTGATAAGCTTATAAGCCATAAAATTGAGCTTATTGACTTCTACATTTCCCAATAAGTTCATAAGCTCATTAAAACAGCTTAGACAAACACCCCTTCAATAAGTACGTAATATAAAATGGCTCTTACTGGTTAATGATTTTTATATTGGTTTGTATACTATATGACTCCTTTGTAGGGCTAACAATGTGTTCATTGGGTTGCTTTTGTAAAAATGATTTTTCAGGATCATTAAGCTAATTTGGTGTTTAGCTGTCATGTATGCTTTTTAATATTCAGTTTTTAAAATAGTACATAGTATAAAAGAATAAGTTTCTTTTTATTGTTTATTTTAATGTTTCTGTGTATTTTATTGTTGAACATCTATAAACTGCAATTTTTTAGTTAATAGTCTTGAGTTTAGAAATGAACTGCCTTCCCGTTAATTGGTTTTAATTGTGTTTTCTGTGCTCCAGTGTCATGTCATAGATGGTATTGTGATTATTGTAGTTTATCTGATACGTAAATATTTCAGTGTGGAAGAAGCGAAGAAGAAGATTTATGCTTGTAGCACAACTACTTACAATGGATTTCAGGTTGAGGTGTCGGAGGAAGTTTCAGAGCTGTTTAAATGTATGTTAACCGCCTTTATGACAGTAGATGACTTATATGATGGTGTATGCTGTTTATATGACTGATCTCACTCTATTTTTAACAGCTTTACCTGGTGTTGTATTTGTATTGCCTGATTCCTATATTGATCCGGTAAACAAAGAATACGGAGGTACAGTCTACCTTGTTGGATCAGTTATGCATTAACTGTGGTTTACAACTCGATTACAAGCATTTCATTTTTACTATGGTATATTACTTTGTGGTTTAAATTTCAGGAGACAAGTACATCAACGGAACTATCATACCAAGACCTCCTCCTGTGCAATACGGAAGACAAGGTGGAAGGTATAATGATCGCAATAGAGAGTATAACAGACCTCCAAGAGGCCAAATTGAACAGAATAACGCACCTGGAGGCCAGGGTAATTATCAAGGAGATAGAAGAGGCCCTATGCCTTCTTATCAGTCTAATTACAACCAGGGTGAAGGGAGAAATGCTAGTCCTGCTAGACCAACGGATTTTCCTCAAAGGGATCAGGGTAGTAATTTTACTCCCCCGCCTGGAGGAAACTACAGCCAAGGAGGTGCTGGAAGTTTCAGGCAAGGGTCTGGAGGGCAATATGGTCAAGGTAGAGGTGGACAATATGGACAAGGTGGAGGTGGAGGTTATGGACAAGGTGCCGGTGGACAATATGGTCAAACGGGTGGTGGACAATATGGACAAGGTGGCGGTGGACAATTCGGACAAGGTGGTCGTGGACAGTACCAACAAGGTGGTGGTGGGCAATATGGGCAAGTTGGCAGTGGACAATACGGACAAGGTACAGGTGGACAGTATGGACAAGTAAGCGGTGGAAATTACGGACAACCTGCTGGTGGACAATATGGACAAGGAAGTGGTGGAAGTTATGGGCAAGGAATGGGGTCTGGCTACAATCAAACTCCATCACAATATGAAGAACCTCCAAAGTTCTCACAGGCGAATCAGGGGGACGCAGCAAATGAACGATGAATTTGCTGAAGGAGTAGAGGCATTCAAAGTATGAATTACTCTTTCTTATTTCACTAATGTTTACTCGTCTAAATTGTTGCGTGATATTTGCTTATGTCATGCCATTATATTAGTTTTGCAATTGATTAATTTTGATTGAATTGATTTTTTGTTTGGTGAGACATTTGTACAGAGGCGGCAGTTTTAACCCTTCTAATTATGAATGGTTAATTTTTTTAAGCTTTATCTGAAATGGGTCAAATCAGTTTTTATATAAAAAGAAGCTGGTCAAATGGGTCAAAATTGCTCAATGTGTATTTTGAGTGCATACAACCTTAAGATCATTCTTTTAAGGGAAAATGTCCAAATTACCGAAAAGTTGCCCTGTCATACTTTTTTTTTCGCTCCCATCTGGTTGCTAACTTTTTGAAACGGATTAACATGGTAATTAGAAGTTTAGTTCCCTGTTTGGTAAAGTTACTTTACACTATAATAACCATATTATCTCATTCCAAAAACTTTAATTACCGTGTAGATGCAAAAGAAATTTTGGCGAATCACTTGCAAAAGGCACATTGCAATTTTGTGAAATGTGCTCTTATTGTAACCAAAAATATTTGTGGGTCAGCATAATGCAACCTATTCTAAACTAAGGCGTCTTTGACCTATTTTACACACCCTGGCCAACCTGCTCATTGTACCAATTTGTACAGGCTTGCCTTGCTTTTGACGAGAGACTTTGCCGGGATCACTTTCCCATCTGCTAGCTAATTAGCTATAGATCCGATCTTAATCGCAGAAGCAGTGCTAGGTGTCTTATTCTATCTGATGCTAGTTAAGGTTTATAAATCTAAAATCATCATTTCTTTTTATGCAACCCGTCAGCAATACAAGTAGTTTGTACCGTATTTCCAGTAGATCTGTTACCTATTAGAGTGTTACATTGTTCAGATGACTAGCTGTTTTGTTTGTGCTGGACAGTTTAGTCTTCATTGGAAAACCTTGTATGCTTTACTTTTCCAAGTCTAAATATCTCAAAAGCACCTACTATGTTTGTGAAGGAATGTATGAAAATTCCCTTACGTCTCTCATGTATTGACTATGACGGTGTTGATATTTTTGCACTTGCAGGATAGGTGATCAAGATCAAGAAATAGCAACAACCGTAAATATCCCATGGAAGAATGGAGTGTAGTGTCCGAAGCAGCTAAAGGAGAAAGTTATGTCTTCCTTTCCTGGTCATGATTGTGTTGTTTTGTACCTGAGGACTAATAAAATAGTCAAACTTTCTGTAGTGTATTTTGCGATCTTTTTCCCTATGAATCTTGTTTGAATGCAATATTAGCCACTAGAGGATGCAAATGGTTGGATTATTGTGTCTAAACAAATGTGTCGTAAGTACATTTCAAAATGCCTTTGGTTACCATTTGATGTTTTGCATATATGGTCCCTAATAAGGGCCCGTTTGGTTTGTTGCTAAGAATGACAATGGGTATCGGATTTAGTATAGGGTAGAATGACAATAGATATGAAAAAGTGTATGATTACGATTGTATGTTTGGATGAGAAAATATGGCATGAAAAAGTGTGAAGATATATGAGTTTTGTAGTAGAAAAAAGAGGGACCCACGGGAATGGATTTCATAGACACCAAATTGATGTGTAATGAATTTATTACTATGATATACCCACTTCATTACTGGGCTCACAAAACAAACACAATTAATGACTTTCAAAGTGATAGTCTCATTCTTATAATATCCAACCAAACGGGCCCTAAATGATGCAAGTTATGTTTGGTAAAGCAACATATGTAAAAGTCGTCTCATAATCTATATCTATACTATCTATACTATATTATAATTCATCTGAGACTATTCTATAATTAGAAAGGCTAAAAATTCAGACTTTTTTCTTACTTATTATGAAAAGATTTTAAAATTAATTTGTTAGGAAGCAGGTTGGTTAAGAAGTTTGTTAGGAAGCGGTTGGTTGTTCAAACTAAAATTATTTGGCTTAACCATCTCTAATATATTTACTTATAAAGTATGAATACAACTAAACGTGTAACCGAATAACACAATATATAATCACAAGGTACCCGCCGTCGCATGTGTAACCGAATAACACAATATATAATCACAAGGTACCCGCCGTCGCATTACGCGGGTACCGTTCTAGTAGTATTTTTCTAACGCATTCATATTTTTTTGGAAGAATCTACAATTGAAGGTCAAAATCAAAATGTTGACTTTGTCTTAAAAAGTTAGGTATGATTCTCAGGAAAGTTCATATTTTCTTCCACTAGTAACGTTTTTCCTAGGGGTGAGCAAAACCTAGTCAAAACCGACCCGAAAAAACCGAACCGACCAAATTCGGTTTTAACTCGATTTTTTTTTTTTTTCGAATTATGGTTTCGGGTCGGGTTGGTTCTGTCCGGTTCGAGGAAAAACCCAAGAAAAACTGAGTAATTTCGGTTTCGGTTTCGGTTTGGGTTTTTCCCTAGTTTTGGTTTTCGGTTTTCTCGGGTCGGGTCGGTCGATTTTGACCCGATGCTCACCCCTAGTTTTTCTGATTATAAATATGGAAATAGACACTGAGATGGGCTTGTGGTTAGTGAAACGTTGGAATTATTGAAATGAACTGATTATTTTACACGGTTAGAGTTTGAAGTTTGAAAAAAATCAAGAATATAAACATATAATTGACTTTTCTGCTAGAGGTATAAACTTTTTATTGAAGGCAACGACATATTAGAATTGAATTCCAACAGAGATCATCAGCATTGAGACCCAACATGAAGCGTACAAAAACAAACAACCTAATAGTAGATCCAAACTGAGACACACAAAGCAAAAGACCTCCCAATCGGCTATTGCTAACGTAAAATGCCCCAACGATTAGAGACACATAATCTCCAGTTAAAACCAAAGCGCTTACACCTGTCGAGATCCATAGTAACGAGAGAATTTTAATTTGAAGGAAAAATATTTTCGTCACTAATACCTTGTCATGGCTCAACTAATGCATGGGTCACACATTTGCCATCTTCAGATTGCCCATAAGGTAGGAAGATAAACATCATGAAATTGAAATTTTTTAACGGCCTCCTTACTCCCGTATAGGACACGCTCAAACTTATTGCTGAGATTGAGTCAAAAGAGACCGGCGTCGAGATATTCCACCAAGCAAAGCATTTAGACTAAATTGGTTTTACCTTTTAGCATGAGAGAAAGATGTGGTTGGCATTTTTGGTATAAACTTTTAACCATTTGATGAAAAATTAAAAATACAACTTTGTTAGGATTACATGAAGTAATCTAAACTTTTTCAGATTAAAATAAAAGCACTTTGTAAATTTCATTACACTAAGAAATCATAGGCCAAATTGTATATTATTGTATCACTCAAAAACTTAAAATCAAGATATCAATAAATTTCATTACACTAATCATTCTCATTCCCAATCTTCATATCTAAACTCACAAACCAAATGGACCCTAGAAAAACATAAAATCAATCGTATACCCACTTAATTCTTCAAAGCATGTCGGATGTACGGAAGTGAGTTGATAGTAAGGTGTCACGGGGCTCAAGAAGGCCACAAGCGGAAGCAACCAATGTTTTAATCATTAAGTTAACTCCTTACTGTCAGGCCGTGTTTACTGATAAAAATATTGATTTTACATTTTTACTTACTATTATATTTGAGCTCATGTATACTCTTACAACTATAAACATTGCTTCTTCAAAAGATATATTTATCTTTATAAATTATAATTTTGACTTTCATTTCTAAATGTTTTAAATAAAAGAAATTAAGTAAAAACAAAAAAAGTTATTAGAAAAAAGGTATGGGTTAAGGTTATTTGAAGCTCCCCTTCATTCTTTTGGTTTTTTTTATATTTTTTCTTTATTTTGATAATTTTTTATATTAAAAAAATAAAAATTGATATAAAAAAACAGGGGTGGCAATTTGTGACCCATACGAAACCCGACCTGAAACCGACACGAAAATTAACAGGTTCGGGTTGAGCTAAATAGATCTCGGGTCAGGTTTGGGTTGACATATCTAACCCGTTTATTAAATAGGTCAGGTTCGGGTTGGGAATAAAATAAACGGGTCGACCCGTCAACCCGTTAATTTTTTTTTCTTAAATTAAAATTTATTTATATTTAATTATACAGGTCAAGTGGGTTAACTGGTCGACCCGCTAACTCGTTTAATCCATTTAACTCGTGTAATGTGCTAACTTTTGTATATAAGACGGGTTAAATGGGTCAACCCGAAACCCGTTTAACATATTTAATCCGTGTAACCTATTTAACACGTCAACCCAAGTATATATATATACGGGTTAAATGGGTCAAGTTCGGGTTACGTCTAAACAGGTTAAGATTGACATAGCTGACCAAATGATTTAAATGAGTCAGGTTTGAGTTGAGGTTTTCTGACCCGCTAACCTGACAACGCGAACCCGACCCGAATCGCCGCCTCTAGAAATAAAAGTGGGTCTGCAATGACATAACCCAAAGGTTTTACTTTTGAGTTAAGATGACATGAGGTGACAAGGGTTTGGATTGAGTTTGATATGTTTATTCTTGTTCACGCCTTTGGGCCACTTGAACACAATCATTTCAACATCCCAATTTTAACACTAGGGTTTCTCTTAATTCTCCCTAACATAACATAGCAGGTATTAATTCTACTTATCACTTTCATTCTCAAATTCATTATTTATTACACTTACCCATATTTTAATTAATTATCTCTTGTTAAACCCCTTCACTTGATGATCAGCTTGTTTTTTTATTTTTTTATTTAAAGATTTTTGGTGTTTTAGTATTCATGTTTTGAAATTTAGTACTCCAACTAGGTTCTTTTTTTAGTTTCGATAGTTTACGATGAATGATCACTCTTGTTAACTTTGTTAGCAAATGTAGGCGGGTTTGGGTTTCTTTTTACCTGATTTTGGTTAAGATTCCTTAGCAAAAAGGTTTTGTTTTTCAAACATAGCGGCCTGATGGCTTATTTGGTTTTCGGCCTATTTCTCATAAGCTCATTTTTTGTGGCTTATTTTTAAACTTGTCCACTTATATAAGCTTATCATGTCGTAACGAGCTTATGTAAGCTGAAAAGTTTTAAAATAAGCCACAAAAAGCGGCTTATGGAACATAAGCCGAAAACCATACAAGCCATAAGCCCGCTATAGAAGCTTAAACAAACACTTATATTTGACTTTACAAGCTTATGTTTCATAAGCTAAAAAATTTTGGCTTTTGTGGGCTTTTATAAGCTTATTGCATAATAATCTTATATAAGGGCGCAAGTTTCAATATAAGCCGAAAATGTTTAGCTTATTAAATATAAGCCGGAATCAAATAAGCTCATAAGCTTAAGCAAACACCCCCTAAGTTTTTGTTTTGTTTATTTTTTATTTATTTATTATTTATTTTTTGTTTTTTTGTTTTGTTTTGTTTTTGTTTTTTTTTTTTTTTTTTTTTTTTTTTTTTTTTTTTTTTTTTTTTTTTCCTCCTTGTGTATTTAGTGGGCTTGTTAGCATTTTTAGCAATAACAAGCCAATTTTAGTGGATTAAGCTTAGACAAACACATGCTAAGAAAGATGTATAGAAAAATGGTAAGGCGTTTTAATATCATAATTTATGGAAGGTTATTGTGAATAGTGATATATATGTTCATATATTAATGTTTAAATGGAAATATAAGATTCACTTGCAAAGTGGTAATAAAAGATTCATTTGAAAAAAGTAAGGCATTGATTGATTTTTTTAAGCATAGCGAGTGCATGTTTAGAAAAACATGTTCACTTCATAAAATAGACATATATCCTTATACATGATGACTGTAATGGCATTTTGGATATTGCAGTATATGTTCATGCATATACGAATGTACGATCTTTCGTAACTTCCGTTAAACTACATTTAATGACGTGCTTAGGATTTGTATATAGGGCACTAGTGTAAATTTGGTAGTCGTTCTGTTTTAATTAATAGATATGCCATAAAAAGAGAACGTGAGTGGGTTTGCTGTAATGCACTTTTATGTCATTTAAATTGAGTCAGTTCCGTTTTATCTGTGAAAAACTAAGTCTTGTAACAAATTATTCTTTTTTATATACATTGCTGACAGGCATGAAGCGTTCTAGACACCATAATGTAGTGCATGCACATGACGAGTGGCCTATCAGAAAATCCCTCACACTTTCTGATGTTGACATTACTCACCCATTTCTTACTCTTCCACGCCAGTCAGTTGAGAATTACATCCTTGGGCATTTGACGCAGCTTGAGCGTGATCATTTAATGAACAGAGAGCAAGTGGCAATTAATGTTCAAGATGACGACACTGGTGATCTTTATCTCATGAAGTTGAAATGGCGTGGGAGTTATTACAATCTTATTGGGAAATGGGGAAAAATTGTCCGTAGCAAAGGACTCGATGTAGGAAAAGAAATTAAAATTCGCTGGTTTGATGAGTGTTTGCATTTTTCGGTCCCACAACGTCAAGTTCTTTCAGTACCACCATTGCAGATTATACCCTCTATGCATAATGACCAATGGCCTATTAGGAAAGTTTTAACATTATCGGATGTGGACACTAATCATCCTTTCCTACCTTTGGCACGAAAATTAGTTGAAGATCATATTCTTGCTCACTGGACCCCACAACAACGAGAGCTTCTAAGAAACGAAGAACAAGTAAACTTGAATGCACGAGATGTTGATACAAATGAACTGTACGTGATGAAGCTGAGGTGGCGTGGTAATTATTACAATTTGATAGGAAAATGGGGAAAAATCATAAGGGGTAAAGGACTAGGTGTTGGGAAAGAGATAAAGATTCGATGGGCTAATGGTTGTTTGCTTTTTTCTGTCCCTTATGACCATGAAGTTGTACCTTCAACAATCCCGATGATACAACGTCAACAAGAGCAGTGGCCAATTAGAAAGGCATTAACTTTATCAGATGTGGATACAAATCATCCTTTTCTTACATTACCTGGTAAATTGATTGAAGATCATATTCTTTTATATTGGGGATCACAGGCACGAGAGCAATTAAGAAATGATCTTCAGATAAATGTGAATGTTCGAGATTATGACAAAGGTGATTCATTTTTGATGAAGTTGAAGTGTCGTGGAAGCTATTACAATCTAATTGGAAAATGGGGTCAAATTATCAGAGGGAAAGGACTGCAAGTTGGACAGGAGATTAGGGTTCGTTGGGATAATGGGTACTTGGTTTTTTCTGTTCCTGAATAATAGCAATACTAATGGTCTATAGGTAGAAGTTGGCGAAAGTACTCAAGTTACATGGTAGCATAGTGAATGCTTTTGTTTTGTAAATCTGAAAATGTGTCTTTACTAGTTTACCTCTTTACTCTACTCCTTTTTTTTTTTTTTTTTTTTTTTTTTTTTTTTTTTTTTTTTAAATTATTATTATTGGTAATGACTCAAGATTTAAAATCAGAGTTTACCTGGGAATTATATTCCTCTTTAACAATGAATGATGTCATCATAGTGCTACTTGTCTCGCATATACAACATATAAGGTTGAAAGTTTGCTTTTGGTATTGAAATGAAAAGTATCTACGTGAATTAGGCGATAATTTGTTAAACCATGTTATCATCAGTCAAGTGTCCCTATCTCACTTTTTCAGCAGCCTCATCATTGACAATCAGAGAAGCTTTCTAAGAGCTCTAAAGATGCATCCATTTGGGACCATAAGAAGGTGCGTTTCTGAAGGCTAGAACTATAGCCTAAAACTAGTAGTTATTTGAAATTGAAATATCATTAATGTGCAGTTTCCATAATGTCGTCCTGCTTTTTAACATGTAATTCAGCTTTTGTCTATACTTTGCTGGTTGATATGAGTTAGTTGAATGTTGTGTTTTTTTGCTGATTACATGGTCGATATTTCTTTTTCCATATTGGCATAGAACTTATGAGCCAGTTATGTAACATGGAAAATTATTTTAAAGTAAAGTCAGGGAACCTTTCAACAGATTTTGAAACACCATTTGAATTTCTTGTTTACTCGTATTTATGCTGCTTCCGCGTTCCATCCCACTTGATAAGTTATATAAGTCTTACTTCCTATGCTAAGAGTTCCTTATATATCAAACCTTAGTTCCATTGAATTCAGTTAGTAATAAATTAAGGTGACATGTGGGATGTTGTCTAGAATGACTATGGGCATAGGACTCGGGTACAAGGGTTAATGGAATTGTGTTTTCCCTTTCATGATACCTATATATGCAGTACTGTTTTTTGATCCGTTTGAGATTAAACACAACCCAAATCACTGTAAGAGGGTGTTCGGGATTGCTTATGGTTATGCTTCTGCTTAAAAATAAGTACTTATAAACTGCTTAGAAATAAGTACTTCCGGAACTAGTGTTTGGATTTGCTTATTTGGTAAAAAAATGCAATAATTGGTAAAAATAATATTTTGATAAAAAATTTGAGTCAATTTTGTTTTTTAAAGGTTTTAGGTTAAATATGTATCTAAATAGAAAACAATATGAAAAACTGCTTTTCTGATTTTACAAAAATAGATATGCAGGCAGTGTTTAGATGGAAAAACTTATTTTCTGCTAGAAAAGAAGCAGATAAGCAGGGAAAAATAAATAAATAAATAAAATAAATAAAAGCAATCCCAATTCCCAAACACCCTTTAAATGGTTTAGATTTCCACCTCTAGTACTAGGTTCAACTCCTTTCTGCATCTCCTCTTTGTGCAGAAGAGGGAGTTCATATATTATTGGCAATTTGTTGTTTTATGACTAAAACCATAGCTATCATACTGAATTGAAGGCAAGTTAGTCATCTATGGTGATGAAACATGTTAAGATGATTTTTATTTTTTATTTATTATTATTATTTTTTATTTATTTATTTATTTATTTTATTATTATTATTTTTTAACAAATCTCTATATCTAATTCATTACTGAGTGCATTTCAGTATTCTGTATGCTGTTGGGGTTTTAATATTTCCTGGCTCTAAAAATACTCCCTATAATATTCAGTATCGAGTTTCTGTAAAAATTCACTGATTAGGATGCATGTCAACGAATGCATTTATACATATAGAAGTGTATTTAAAACATCATTTTGTCTTTCAAGCCTAAAGTTCTTTAACTTGTCTTCAGCAGGTATGAGTTTGACAGAAAACTATTAGGTTTTGTGATGTTGGCGCGTTGGTAAGTTTTTCCGTTGAGATTGATGTAAATTTATGCTGTTTTTCTTCGCAATTCATGTGTAGAATTAGTTAACTGATGATTTTAAAAGAATCCAGTTTGGTTGCTGGTGCAGCTCCTTGCAACTTTTAATCTAATGAGATGTAATGACTGCTGCAATATGTTGTTGTGTGTCTGTGCTCTTTTTTCATGACCGGTCCCTCTATAATTAATTAGTAAACAAATGCTCAATGCGGTCGATAACCAATGGGTTCTGATTTGGTGACTTCAGCATCATGTTCTATATGCTGACACACTTGGAGCTTTAACCGGATAGAAGGAACCACTTAAGACTAAGCATTGACGTTTGTCTTCTGTTTGCATTTTGGTTCATGTTCAAAGTGGGTTGCAGATCAGAATTCTGCTGTTCAACTGGTCATATCTAATGCTCAAGTGCTGCTGTTGCAAATTGGCAGCTGTTTTGCCATGTGTTCTCTGATTTTATGTTTTGGTTGTTTTTAATTGGGTTGGGTATTAGGCGTAAAATTGGTTCGTGTGTTGTGTTATATCTGGCTCTTTAGTTGCCTTTTCTCTTCGTGTGTCCTTATGAAAGATGGTTTTGGTAGCATGTACATCTCTTCTATTATGACAATTTGCATTTCGATATGAAATTGCACTAGACGTCGACAATCATGGTATACAAACAATCAATCAGGTCGCATCATTTGACTTGGTTTGAGTTGTTCCAACTGAACCAAATTATGGAAGTCTTTGAACTCATAAATAAGTGACTGGGTCACTTTACTATGGGTTGATAAAATCGGAAATGAAAGCCATGTTTAGCTTCTTTTATGGCCCTAAATATATAGATGGAGAGTGTCAATAAATTTTTTGCAAGTTCCAACCATCTAAGTAGTACATTATATGCAAACAATTTGTCGCTAACCGACTGAATCCAAGTGGTTTTTTAAAGATTCAGTAGGCTAAGTGTTATGGTCACCAAATTCATAACCTCCACATCAATGTTACATCATCATTTAGCACATCACCAAACAGGTGTAACGGTCACTATCAAATCAAATATATAAAAATACTTCACTTTTATAACACACACAATATACTAAACCCCCCCCCCCCCCCCCCCCCCCCCCAAAAAAAAAAAAAAAAAAAAAAAAAAAAAAGTGCAACCGTTTAGTGGTAACCACCAAACTAATGTCAAAAGTAAGGGGCCGCAGGTAAAAGATGAAAGGGATAATGGGGACCCCACGTGAAAGGTGAAGGTGGTGACGGTCTTTAGACTACTCGGCAAAGGGGGCAAAACAATAAAGTCACCTCACCTTCACCTAGTTAACACCTTGTCCATCTCTCACTCACGCGTGACTTTCCAACTTCGAGGCACAATTCGGTGACCGAGTCACCTTAAGTTACATGGTGTGAAGTGGACCTCTTTTTAATGTTTTTTTATTTTGTTTGTTAGTGTATGTAGGGTATTTAGTGATGTATATTTGTATAAAGTGGGTATTTTAATGAAATGTGAGGGTAAGGTGACTTTGTCCACAAATAAATGTGTGTGAGGGGAAGTGAGAGGAGAGAGAAAGTTAAGGTGGCGCTGAGATGTAAGGTTCTAGTCTTAGCGACCACAAGACTTAGTCTTAGACTTAATTCATATCGACTATTCACCTTTCACCAGACAAGGAAATGATCACCTACTTTTCGCGTATATAAACTAGCAACGCATGGAACACTTCTACAATTTGATGACGTATAGCCTATACTTGGGCCGCAAGCCCAAATGATAGACATTACTTATACTTAAGCCCATCACGAATGGGCTACCATGACAAATGGTATGGGCCGCAGTATCAACGCTTGGGCTTATGAAGCCCAAAGGCCCAATCTAACTCACCGGATATCCGATAAGGATCATCTATTCAAGGAATAGATATCCTTACCTCGGATAAGCACCATGCGTGCGTAGAGTAAGGAGCAAGAAACACGGTTTCTTAGCCCCTATATATAGAATCACACGATTCTCATTGAAGGTACGATTCACGGAATCCCTAAACTCTTAAACCAAAACCTAAATTCGATTACTTACTCTCACGCCGGAGTCTAATCGGGGGAGACAATCCCTCGATAAGCCTAACGGTGTTGTTTATTTTCTTAGTACGCAGGTAACAAAGTGCTAAGGAACGAATTGATATAAGAGCAAAGCCCAACAATCAGGTACGCCCAACTTTTGTATCAACAAGTGGCGCCATCCGTGGGACCCTACAACGAACTAGAATGACGAAACATAAGAATTCGAGCCAGCGGACTCCGCAGCCAGAAAAACGTGACCATCTGAGGAAGAATCAACAAGATCCAACATCTAGACAAGTCGCTGGGACAACCAGCACACCTGGTCACCATGAGGCAGGGACAACCCAACCTCCCCCAGCGGTAGAACTACCCAGGATTACTTTAGAGGTCCCCAGCGTTGAAGAACTCCAACGCACCCTCTTCACCACTCCTCATCAGGCTACACCCGCAGTGAACAACACTGTGCCGCCAGGCGCTCCTGAACGGAACAGGGCGCCTAACACTGAGGAAGAAATTCTTGCAACAACTGAGGACGCACCGGATCTGACTTTGGGAAACTTTGTATCCCAAAATTATGAAACATTAAATGCCCTCATGCAAGAAGAAGCGGCAAGAAGAGCAGGTGCGGATCCGCAAACCCGACTTAATCTTGGTCCAGAACGCGAACCATCACCACCGCGCCACCCGCGAGGAAGACGAACAGAACGTACCTCTGTCCATGATAGGTTAGGTGCGGTACCTGACTCACAAAACTCTGGAGACAGCGGTAGGCGCACCAATGTCCATTCCAGACTTGGCAGTCGGGGAATACACGAACGATTAGGGCCTCAGCATTCGCCAAGCCAAGGATCTTCCAAACCTGAAAGTAGGCGAATACAAGATAGATTGGGGAGGAGGAGATCCCCAAGCAGAGATCCCTCAGGCTCCTCTTCTGAAAGGAGCAGGCGCAAACGCCGAAGGAGAGATTATTCTTCCTCCAGCGATTCCTCGGACAACGAGGATAAAGAAACAGGGCACTGGAAATCAAAAGGAAAACGTCGCGAGGAAGAGAACGAGGATATGTCTCTCCCATGGCGACGCCACAAAATTAATGCGTTCACACGTCGCATAAGTGATTACTCAGACGACAGGCGCAGGCGTATACCCACTAATGTGAAGACATACGATGGAACAGGTGACCCAGATGACCACCTAAAAATTTTCGAGTCAGCCGCAACTATCGAAAATTGGCCACAGCCTGTGTGGTGTCACATGTTTAATTCCACATTGGTAGGGAACGCGCGCACATGGTTTAGCAAACTCCCACGTAGGAGTATAGGCGGCTTTGAGGAATTACGAAAAGCATTCCGCCACAACTTCACCCAGCGAAAGAAGTGCGCTAAAAATCCTGTAGAATTGGCAAGGGTGAAGCAACGCCAAGGAGAATCAACCAGCGCCTTCATGGAGCGCTTCAAGGATGAGTGCATACAAGTCAAAGCATGTCCCGAAATACTAAAAATTTCAGGGTTCATGAATGGAATTAATAATCCAGAACTCATCCGAAAGCTCAATGATAGAGTTCCACAGTCTTTCGATGAACTCACAAAACGCACCAGATCCTTTATACAAGGAGAAGCAGCTGCTGCGGATAGCAAAAAAGGATATTCAAACTATAGGCAACAAGAACAGCCGCGGAGACAATCCAATGATCAAAACAATAACCGCGGCAGGAACTACCGCAGTGGAAGAGACAACGACAAATATACTCCTCTCACTAAAACTCCAAGGGAGATATTTGCAACAGAAGGTGCGAACTTCCCAAGACCACCACCAATTAAAACGGCAGAAGAAAAACGCCAAGGTAGTGGATACTGCGAGTACCACGGCCAAAAGGGCCATACAACTAACGAGTGCGTCCAACTGAAACAACTAATCGAAAAATTAGTGAGAGAAGGAAGGATGGACCACCTCGTAAAAAACATCAAGGAAGGAAAAGAGAGACAGAGAAATGGAGGCAAGAAAGAACCCCCAAAAGAAAAGGCTGATACTATATACATGATACAATCATGGCAGCGCAAAATAAAGCAAAAAGTCAGCCAAAAATTCTCTCCAGAAAAAGAGATATCCTTCCCTACAATCGCTGCGGACAACGCAGTCGTGGAACCTCTGACCATTGAAATACATGCAGGAGGACACGACATCCACCGCATGTATATTGATGGAGGAGCATCCGCAGACATCATGTATGATCACTGCTTCAAAAGGCTGCGACCTGAAATCCAAAGTCAGTTGATACCAGCTACAATGTCACTAACAGGATTTACAGGAGAAAAGATCTGGCCCATGGGGCAGTTACGCTTATTGGTGGGTGTAGGAGATGAGCAACACTCAACTGCGGCATGGATAAATTTTATGGTAATCAAGTCTCCCTCACCATACAATGGCATAATCGGAAGACCAGGAATATCATCCATGCGCGCAGTACCATCCACAGCACACGGAATGCTTAAATTCCCAGTTGAAGGAGGAGTGGTTACTCTCTATAACACAACGGTACCACCAAGAGAATGTATCGCAGTGACAACTGAAGCAGATACTATTCCAGAACAGCGCACGGAAAAATCGCCAAATTTAAAGGTCGCTATTCATCCAGACTATCCGGAACAACAAGTTTCGATTGGAGGATCTTTATCTGACAAAGGTAAAGCAGCCGTATGCGCACTCTTGCAAAAGAACCTAGACATCTTTGCATGGGAACCAAAGCATATGACAGGAGTGCCTCGTTCTATCACAGAGCACAAACTACAAATCCGACAAGGATACCCTCCAATACGACAAAAGAAGCGTGGCCAGGCTCCAGATCGTGCAAAAGCTATTTTGGAAGAAGTACACAAGTTAGTAGATGCGGGCATCATGCGCGAAGTGTACTACCACGACTGGCTCTCTAACCCAGTCATGGTAAAGAAGAGCGATGGTAGCTGGAGGATGTGCGTGGACTTCACGGATCTCAATAAAGCATGCCCGCAAGACTGCTATCCATTGCCAGAAATTGATTGGAAGGTTGAATCCTTATGTGGATACCCCTTCAAGTGCTTCCTAGACGCATATAAAGGGTACCACCAAATCCAAATGGCAGTGGAGGATGAAGAAAAAACAGCTTTCCACACCAGTCAAGGGGTATACTGCTACACAAAAATGCCTTTTGGCTTAAAGAACGCAGGCGCGACATACCAACGGCTGGTGGACACAGCTTTCGAAAAACAAGTAGGCCGCAACTTGGAAGTCTACGTGGACGACCTTGTTATAAAAAGCCATACAGAGGATGAGTTAGTGCGCGACATCGAGGAAACATTCCGAACGTTGGGGCGGATAAACATGAAACTGAATCCAAAAAAGTGCACCTTTGGCGCAACTGAAGGCATGTTCCTCGGATACTTAATAGAACCCGATGGAATCAAACCATGCCCAGAGAAGACAAAGGCTGTTATTGATCTCCCCTCCCCGCGCACACTCAAAGAAGTCCAATCACTGAATGGAAAGCTGGCAGGGCTGAATCGCTTCTTATCTAAGTCAGCGGACAAGTCCCTTCCTCTCTTTAAAACACTCACGAAGTGTACAAAAAAGGGAGACTTTCGTTGGACCAATGAAGCGGAGGAAGCTTTCCAACAACTCAAACATCATCTGGCATCTCTTCCCAAACTAGTCGCACCGCGACAAGGGGAAGAACTAATCATGTACTTATCAGCAACTCACGGAGCAGTTAGCGCAGTACTATTGACAGATAGAGACTCCGTCCAGACACCCATATACTTCGTAAGCAAAGCCTTAAAGAAAACAGAGGTTAACTACAGCGCCATGGAAAAACTGGTCTTGGCTTTAGTGTTCGCTGCCAAAAGACTGCGCAGATACTTCCAAGCGCATCCAATTGCGGTAATCACTGATCAGCCAATTAAACAAGTTATCTCTAAACCAGATGCATCGGGACGCTTACAAAAATGGAGTGTAATGCTCAGTGAGTACAACATCTCATACAGGCCGCGCACTGCTATCAAAGGGCAAGTTTTAGCTGATTTTATCGTGGAGAAGCCAGAGGGCGACAGCCCAACATCTGCAGCAAAAACGGATCTACAGGAACCATGGACACTGTTCACCGATGGATCCTCATGCGCAGATGGATCAGGCGCAGGACTCATTCTTACAAATCCAGAAGGTATGGAATTCACCTATGCGCTACGCTTCGAGTTCACAACCACAAACAATGAGGCAGAATATGAAGCCCTACTGGCCGGACTACGCATCGCAATTCAAATGGGTGTACGCAACCTAGAGGCAAACGTAGATGCTCGGCTAGTCGCTAACCACGTGTTAGGAGAATACGAGGCCAAGGATGATCATATGATCCAATACCTGGAAAAGACAAAGTCTCTGATCAAAAACTTCGATAGGTTCACAATAAAACAAGTACCTAGAGGGGAAAACAGAAAGGCGGACGCACTCAGCAAGATCGCATCTACAAGCTTCGCACACCTTTCAAAACAGGTATTGGTGGAAACCTTAAAGAACAAGTCCATCCTTGATATGGAAATATCAACGGTGATAGAAGAACAAGATCCCACGTGGATGACACCTATCATCGAATTTATCAGCAAAGGGAACCCTACCCCAAGATAATAAAGACGCTCGAAGAATACGGCGCACAGCGCAACGATTCGAATTCCGCGACAACGTACTCTATCGGCGATCTTTCTTACAACCATGGCTCAGATGTGTTGGACCCCTTCAAGCAGACTATGTACTCCGCGAACTTCACGCTGGATCATGTAGTATGCACTCAGGACCGCGATCCGTGGTGGCAAGCGCTTTAAGGGCAGGATACTATTGGCCAACAATGCACCGCGACGCACGCGACCTAATAAGAAAGTGCAGCAACTGCCAAGTACATAGACCTATTCCGCGCCGACCACAGCACGAGCTAACACCAATCACCTCACCATGGCCATTTTACAAATGGGGTATCGACATCGCAGGACCTTTTCCCGTCGCAGCGGGAGGAGTAAAATTCCTCATCGTAGCCATAGATTATTTTACAAAGTGGATTGAAGCAAAAGCTGTGGTGAACATTACGGGAAACCAAGTAAAACGCTTTGTCTGGGACAATATTGTCTGTCGCTTCGGCCTACCAGGCGAGATCGTATCAGACAACGGAAAACAATTCTGTGATAACCCATTCAAAGATTGGTGCGCACAATTAAACATCACACAACACTTTGCTTCAGTCAAACACCCACAAACCAATGGCCTAGTTGAGCGCGCTAATCGCAGTCTAGGCGAAGGCATAAAAGCGCACCTTGACAGACATAAAGGAAGATGGGTAGATGAGCTCTCGCACGTCTTGTGGGTGCATCGCACGACAATCAAAACCAGTACTGGCGACACGCCATTCTCCTTAGTCTATGGAACAGAAGCCGTCATACCAGCCGAGATAGGAATGCCAACTATACGCACGGCAGAGGTCAACGTCACAACAAATGACGAGGAACGGCGCATAGACTTAGATATACTGGAAGAAAGACGCGAACGCGCAGCTATACGTGAAGCAAAGGCTAAGGCAAAAATGAAGAAGTATTATGATGCAAAAGTCAAAAACACTTCATTCAGACCAGGAGACTTTGTTTACCGCGCCAATGACGCGAGCCACGTAGAAGACACAGGCAAGCTCGGACCCAAATGGGAAGGACCTTACGAGGTCACAGACGCGCTCGGCAACGGCGCATACAGGTTGCGCGATATGGAAGGTCACGACCTAGCGCGCACTTGGAACATCTGTAATCTCAAAAGATGTTACTTTTAGGCTACGGCCCTTACACAAACACACTCACACCCTACGCGGTGCCCAATAAGTGTTTGTCTTTCTTTTCTTTCTTAGGAATTATGTTTTCCATTTTTTCAATAAACTTGCAAGTATTAATAAAATGTTATGGTTTCTAGCTAACTCCATAGCGCACTTTTACTTTATTGCATATATGTCAATATTGTCTATCTTATATTTTTTGCCTACATGGCGTGCATGCACCACTTAAAGACCCACGAAGGCATAAAGGATGAGTTAACCTACTAATTTACTCGTTGAATAAGAGGGTTGCAAACCCATCAACATTGGATCACGTATCCTTGCTAAGCGCCTTACTCTTGAGACGTCAAAGTAAGTTTCATATGCGCACCCCACGACGGATGCGCATATACCAAGTACACCGTACGAGCTTAGCAATATAACGAGCCAAGACACTTGGTCAAAAATAAAACTTAGCAAACAATGCAAGTATACTTAAGTTACGCACTTAAAAGACTTAGTCAAAAATAAAACTTAGCAAATAATGCAAGTATACTTAAGTTACGCACTTAAAAGACTTAGTCAAAAATAAAACTTAGCAAACAATGCAAGTATATTTAAGTCACGCACTTAAAAGACTTAGTAAAATAATCAAACTTAGCAAACAATGCAAGTATATTTAAGTTACGAGCTTATAACAAAATGTATTTTATTCCATATTCATTAAATTACAAGGACAAAATACATAAGTTCACAAACAACCTATATGCTATGGCGGTGATCATGGCTCTCTTCTGGAGCGGCGGAACTCCCTTCCTTCAACTTACTCAAGATTATGGCATCCTGCATCGATACGGTTGGAACACTTACAGCCACGCCATCTGATCTAGGAAGGTGTGCAGCGCCAATACCGCACATCACGGCCTTGCCCTTGATACCCTTCTTCACAGCAGCCCTCTGCGCATGTTGCTCCAGCACCTCCTTCAAGGGGACTTCCTTCTCCAGAGCAAAAGGCTTGAGGATATCACGGGGCCGCGCAAAAACTGGGACTTGAAGCTGCGATACATCAGGTTTTAGATAATAGTCTAACTCCTCTTCCGCATTCTTCTCAAGATGGCGCTGCAAAGTTAAACCGGCCATTAGCACAGCTATAGGGTCATCTTGGTCGCGCTCCAATTTCCCTATATGTGGCAGCTCAAGAACCTTCAGCCCCGCCATCGCCTCCACCAGCTCATCGTACGCCGTTGAGCTATAACCAGGAATCTCCGCCAAATCCTTCTCCAGCAACTTGGCCTCACGGAGCTCCTCCATCGCCTGCGAACGGCCACGCGCCATCGCGCAGTGGACAACCTTCCCAAAGGCCTCCACCACCTCCGCAGACTCTAAAGTACTTAGAGCTGCCAGACGAAGCCCATGGCTGATCAACCACCTGCATTCACAAAGTGGTAACAAGATAAGATAAAATGGAGTGAAGAAAACAATTCTAAAAGATAAGGGTGTAAGAATACCTGCGCTCAGCAATCACAGACATGAGATGAGGATACAGCTCCTCGTCGTACTCAATGCTAAGTGCGCGCAGCTTCTCCTCATACATCACGAGCGTCTTCTCCATGCGCTCCTTGAACTCTTGCAGGCTAGCATAATGCTCAGACCTTTTTTCCTCAAGGAACGACACAGACCATGATGCCTTGGCCTTTATCTGCTCGTTGCACGCCCTCGCATGTAGCAGATCAGCCAAGATGCTCATCTTGTCCTGAGCCATCTTCTCCCCATACGCCCTTGACTCCCCGAGCTCAGCCTGCACGCCCGCCAATAGCACGCGCAGCTTCTCCAACTCTTCTTCCTTCTGGGCCAAAGCACGACTCTCCCCAACGCGCTTTCCCTTCAGCTGCGCCACCAGCTCAGCCTGACGGGCAGTAGTCGCAGCCAACTCATCAAGAAGTTGCTGCGCCTCACCACCATCAGCTGCCAAGGTATCCTCTCCCTTGTTTTCATTCTGCGGAGAGGATACTTCATCGTCCTTCGCGTCGTCATCCCTACGGAACAAAGACAGTCAACAAAAAATTACAACAAGTAATTGCAAAAAAAAAAAGAGAGAAGAAATGCACACTTACAGAAACGGAGAAGCATCAGCCTTCAACCGTGCGCCGGAGGTCGAAGTTTCTTCCGCGTTCGACTCTGCGTCTTTGATGACGTATCGACGCCTCTTGCTGGTGCCACTGGTTCCAGCCTCTCCCTTGCGCTTCAAGTTCTGCGCAACCTCTTCCCTCAACACCTCCTCAGGTTTCAGGATCCGAATACTGTCAGATGACCCTGAGCGCGCCTCCTCGCGCGCCACCTCCACTTCAGGCACCACAGTGGGCGCCACCACTACCTCTGGCGCCATACTCTGGACGGGCGTCACCACAAGTGGTGGCGTGTCCTCGGGAACTGTCGCGGGCAAAACAGTCAAACGCCCCGCGGTCGCTTCCAGCAAAGGCAGCTCCCCTTCTCTCAGAGGACGCACCCCTATGGTCACCTGCTTTGGCTTATCAAGCTTCACCACTGCGAATAAGTCCATCTCTGCACATATAAAAATGAAGCAAGAAAACAACGAAAGATTAGTTGGTAAATGCGCGAAGAAAAAGGATGAAAAACTTACAAACAATCACAAAGGATGAACACCCACCCCGGCCATCCTCACTCAGGAAAGTGGGAACCTCATCCGCTGCGCCAAAATACGCGCGACTCAATCCTACATGCACCAAAAACTCCTCCGGATAGGGGTTAATGGCCAATCGATTGGCATTTAACGTCTGCGCGTCAGCAATACTATAGGAACCGGGTGCGGGATGCCCATCCCTTGGTAAAGACGCCTGAGTATAAAACTCAAAATTGGAAGGAAAGACCACGTCGTCTACCCAAAAGAAAAATTCCCTCCAATTCTTGAGGGCGTCAACTTTCTCCGTATAACATTAAAATGCCCGTGGGCGCTTCGCAAAGGACACCCAACCGTTCGACCATGTTGAGTGGTAAAAGGAGCGGAATAAATCTACAGTTGGTTCTATCGCTAGTAAACGGCAGTTTACCTCAAAATTCGACACCTTCGCCGCACCTATACAGTGCAGCTGAGAGATGTGGAGGCGATAGTGATTGAGCAAATCGCTCAGAAATATAGATATAGGTACGCGGTAGTTAGCGTACTCGAAAAATTTCGTGTATAAACCTATCTTCCCTTCGGGGAAGTCGGCTATACACGCATCGACATCTGGCGCCTCTGGATACACATCCAAAGGCACAAAATAGTCGGAAGAAAAGCGCATCACATCCTCAACAGACAACGCAGAGCGAAACTCCTCTAATTGAGCGACCATGTTCATCTTAAAACTAAGTGGACGCACACAAAGATTACCTACAGAAGCTCAAAGGTTTTCTAGCAAAAACGCTCTCAAAATGAAGAAGATGAATAGTGGTTGTGTGTGTATTTTACTGTGTGGTGAAAATAAAGGGGGACGGCACTCTTATATAGGGTGGTAAAAACCCTAATTCACGCCCACGTGGATCCCACTCACAGTAAACGTGTGGCTAGAAGATCAAAAGGTACAACACTTTTTCCCGAATCCCAAGTGATACGTGGACACCACCCCCAATTACCGAGGTAACTATTTTGAACCTGTTAGGTGCATTGCACCTCCAAAAAGGCGGTAACAATTTGCTCATTATCCCGCCACGCTTACCGCTACTTACATTAAGTCTAGTACCCGCGGCTACGTGCCGCGCATACTAGACTGGGGGGACATGATGACGTATAGCCTATACTTGGGCCGCAAGCCCAAATGATAGACATTACTTATACTTAAGCCCATCACGAATGGGCTACCATGACAAATGGTATGGGCCGCAGTATCAACGCTTGGGCTTATGAAGCCCAAAGGCCCAATCTAACTCACCGGATATCCGATAAGGATCATCTATTCAAGGAATAGATATCCTTACCTCGGATAAGCACCATGCGTGCGTAGAGTAAGGAGCAAGAAACACGGTTTCTTAGCCCCTATATATAGAATCACACGATTCTCATTGAAGGTACGATTCACGGAATCCCTAAACTCTTAAACCAAAACCTAAATTCGATTACTTACTCTCACGCCGGAGTCTAATCGGGGGAGACAATCCCTCGATAAGCCTAACGGTGTTGTTTATTTTCTTAGTACGCAGGTAACAAAGTGCTAAGGAACGAATTGATATAAGAGCAAAGCCCAACAATCAGGTACGCCCAATTTTTGTATCAACACAATTCAAGTTCCTTAAGATGCAAAACTACAAGTACTTTTTTTCCACTTGTACATTGTAAATACTGCGTAGTTCCTACATGTATTTGTTTTAGCAGAGACATGGTTTTTAAACTACTTTCTCGTGTCTAAACTATTTATGCATCATGTATTAGTATTCCAAATGGGTTTTGTATTGTTACATTAAAACTATAAAGATTCATACAAACTGTCAATTTATTTAAAAAATAATAAAATCATGACATTGTGTCATGCAATTTAAATATTTGTATCAGTGTCATCATACAAAACATCTTAACGCATTTTCGTCATAGGTGCCAATAAGGACCCATTTGACCAACAACTTCTAAAGACTTACATTATACAATCGATAAACTAACACATTATTTACCCTTTTTGTTATGTTACCCTACTCACCCACCCCACCCTTAATGGCAAAGCTTAAAAACGGGCAACTTGAACATTGTTGACGCTTGTGTTTGGTGAATCTTTGTTATTATATTGGTTTAATGACGAGGACATGTCCATATTATTTGAGGTGTTATACTCACATTATTTTTTTATACTTTTACCACAATATTACACGCATAATACACATGTTAAAAGGTGAGATATGCATAATTGTGATGCAAAAATAAAAAAGAGTGATGTGAGTATCAATGGTCATATTGTTGACCTCATTCAAGACAAAAAAGAACAAGGGTAATCAAGTTCAGAAATATACATATACTACCATTAACTTTTTACTTTCTTTTTTAAGATCATTGATTTTATCTCATTTATATTATCTCTGTTATAAATGATCAGTTGAATACAATAGTGTATGCCATCTTGTCAATATTGATCAATCTATAGTGTATGACATTGATCAATCATATCTATAGTGTGCCGTTTTGCCAACATTCATCAATAATGTATCTCTGTTTCCTCATGTACTACGATAGTGAAACAAATAATTAAATGTTGTAGTATAAATACTTCATTACATATTCAATAAGAACACATCAAGTTCAACTTCTTGTAAATGATATTTTATTTTATCTTCTCTTGCAATTCTATACTATAATTGTCATAGGCCTCGTTAATTATAACAATCTCAACCATAAAGGCTTTTATTATACGGAGTAATTCATACTAGCATAGTTGTCAAAATCGCGATCCTGATCGTAGGATCGCACGATCCTACGATCCTACACACAAAAAATGATCAAGATCTTAACAAGATCGTAATTCAAGTAGGATCGTATCAGGATCGTAGGATCGCACGTAGGATCAGATCGTAAGATCGTAGGATCGCCTATTATTATTTTTATTTTTTTTTTAATATTTTGCTATATTAACTTACTATGCATAAGTCCATGTCTTAAAGCCCAATGACTAAGAATTCTTCATGAAAGCTATTATTTTGATGTTGTTAATTGATTGTATTTTGCAAGATTAATGAGTGTCAAAGCATTATTCTTTTACAGACTATTTAGAAATAATTTAGACGTGTCTTTTTGGGTTTATTATAAAAAATGATTTCGTGCTTTGTAACATGTCAAAAGCTTGTTTTTGATGTAAACCATATGTATACTTGACCCAATTTTGTTCATAATTTATTTTATGTTTCCTATAAAAACATGAAATATATGTTAAAGATTTTCAGTAATATTATCAGATTATCATAATTTAATTTATTTGATTTTCAATAAAAAAAAATATTGTGTTGCCTCCTATTATAAATTATGTCATTTAATTTTCAGATACAATCCATTTATATTTTTCTATTAATCTATATACTGTAATAAAAAAAAGTCACAGAATCATGTACCAATAAATAACATTATATTTTTGCATTAATCTAAAATGTTATTACGAAAAACCTATAATAAAAAAAACATTGAGCAAGAAGTAAGTGCACATATGTAGCAACTTTGTGCAAGTGAGCATTGCAATATATCTAATATTCTACTGCTATGGTACTTGAACATATAACTTTTTCTTTTTTCATCAATTTAAATTCGTTTATTATATGAAATATTATATCGAAATATAAAACTACAACCCCTATATAAAAATATATACATTTTCATAGAATCTTACGATCCTGATCCGATTCTACGATCACAATCTTGCAAAGTCGAAAACGATCTTAGGTAGGATCCTGATCCTGACAACCTTTTGATTCATAGAAACACATGTGAGATAGTGGAAGTAAAAACAAATTGACAGCTATGCACTACAATGTCAATATAAGTTCCAGTCATTTTATGATTTTTAATACTAGGCGAGTACCCGTGCATAGCAACGGAATTCCTAGCGGCAGATAATTAACGATTTGTGATATTGTGGTGAGTGTTTTGTGTAGAGTTCAAAATAGAACGTGAACCAATCAGAATGTAATTGCAAACGGTTGTACTATACGATAACTAAAATATAAAAAAAATTCTTAACATCTATCAAACAACATATAAAAACATTTAATGAAATTGAAAGTAAAACATTACATCAGTTATGAAATTAAAACTAACAACACACGTTACTCTTCGCGTAAAACTTCTTGATAAATGACATTCGAGGTGTAGATTCCTGCTTGACGGAACTCTTTGACTGGATTAACCAATACCTTTGTTGTTCTACGGGAAATCCCTCTAGACAATGCCACATAAAGCTGGCCATGGGAGAAAACAAAGTCAGGCAAATAGACACCTACATTTGGAATTGTTTGGCCTTGAGCTTTATTAATAGTCATCGCAAAGCTAAGGCGAATAGGGAATTGTATTCTCTTTAGTTTGAAAGGGAACATGTCTTCTTCAGATGGAGCAAGATGAATTCTTGGCAAGAGCACTCTAACTCCAGCGTGTTGCCCGACAGCAATCTCGGCGTTGATGACATTAGGGTCAAAACGTTTACATATCAACCTCGTGTCATTACATAATCCATTTTCCGGATCGAGATTCCTTAAATGAATAATCGGGCATCCTATTTTCAAATGCAAGCAATGAGGGGGCAACCCGCAAGCAACGAGATTTTTTAGCGACATATAGTTTATTGATAAAAAAAAGTTTATAGGTTATACAAAAAATAATAAAAGTTTGAAGATTTGGGAATTAAACATAATGTTTTGAAACCTGGTTCGACCGGGGTGGTTCAACTGGTTGAACCGTTCCGGTCGAAAAACGGGTTTGAAGCGTCCCGGGTCAACCCGGTTTGTGTTTTAATTGGTTGTATTTAATTTGGTATATATGTTTTTAATTGATTGTACAATGTGAATAAATCATTGTACTTTTAAGTAATGGATAATGTTTTGAAACCCGGTTCGACCCAGGTGGTTCAACCGGTTGAACCGTTCCGGTCGAAAAGTAGGTCGATTTAAACCGGGTCAACTTGCAAGGTTGGGTCGAAATCGGGTCAAATTAAACTGGGTCAACCCGCCGGGTTTGAAGCGTCCCGGGTCAACCCGATTTGTCTTTGAATTGGTTGTATTTAAACTGGGTCAACTTGCTAGGTTGGGTCGAAAACGGGTCAAATTAAGCTGGGTAACCCGCCGGGTTTGAAGCGTCCCGGGTCAACCCGATTTGTGTTTGAATTAGTTGTATTTAATTTGGTAGATATGCTTTAATTTGGTTGTATAATGTGAATAAATAATTGTAATTTTAAGTATTGGGGTGTTTTAATAAAAATATTAATTACATTCCACTTTCTCTCTCATTTGACTATTGTTGAAAACTCAACATTCCACATTGACCATTTTTACATTATATGTAGTATAGATAAAGTAGGAGTAGTATTTTTAGCCATGAGTAATAACAAAAATATGACACATGCTTAAATATAAAGTTATAGTACGATAAAAGATCTGAAAGGTGTGGCTAGTAGCGCCGTAGCGGGGGTTTGAAATTACCGGTGCACGTCTCAGGTTCAAAACCGCACAAGGTAGTAACCTTAGGGCCCAGTCTTCGGCTGTCTATTTCTCCGACGTACGTGTGGACGTATGGTCCGGACTGGACCCTACATGGGCCAGGCCCGGTAGACAGCGGCCACTCTATGCCTAAACCCTAATCCATGCCTTATAAATATAGGGCTGGGGTTCCATTCATAACAGAACATAACAGGTTATCCTAAACCTAATTCTCATATGCTCCGCGCATCAATACTAACTTGACCGTCGGAGGTGGATCCCGGGGCTACGGCCTCCGGTCCACTCCTAACGGGTTTTCTTTGTTGAACAGGTCTACTTAGGGCTTGAGAAGACGACTAACGGCCCAAGAAGAGTCGTTGAATCAGTCCGCGCCAGATTATGCATCAACAAGTTGGCGCCATCCGTGGGACCACGAATAAACTATGTTTCGTGTTCTCCTATTACCGAAAAGCAGAAATCAGTTTCTAAAGTCGGTAACTCTAAAACCCATGCGTTTTTGTTTTTCACTCATGGCATTCTGCCATGGTACGCACATGTAATTTTTAATATCACTTTAAAAGATATCCCAATATTATCAAACAACGATAAGCCATACATTGACTTTACTTTATATATTGACTTTCGAGTCTCCTATTTTCATACGTAACAATATCTTTTTAAAATATTAAAAAGATTTGAATTAAATCTTTTTGTATTTGATAAAAAAAAGATTATGCAATCTTTTAAATATTCATAAGATTTTATGTAAATCTTTTAATTTGGTAAACACGATTTTACCTAAGTCGCATTAAGTCCGCACGATCGGATCTACTTTATCTTTTAGCCGCGAACAACGCAGTCACGATAAATCTACCCGCGTTAGGCCATGCGTCCGAAAATCTTCGCAGATTGGCGCCATGAGCGCACTGTCACGTACAGGCACCACGATGCTAGTCAATCGCCATGAGCGCACGCAGACAAAAGCCGTGGTCATCTGCGATCATATACAAACGTTAGAGTCTATGCGGTCACGATACATCCACCTGCGTCTGTGCGCGCGCTTGAAACTATTAGTCGCGGTTACGGTACGTCCATCCGCGCCATTGTTTTTTCATAATGAAAAAGAAAAAAAAAATCAATCAATCGCCATGAGCGCACTGCGTTCGCATATTAGCTACGTGCTACTTTTTTTATGTAGTTTGTAAAACCTCACGATAGGTGTAATTCGCACTACTACTTTTCTTATGTGTTAATTATATATGCTATGTGCTATACTTTTGCTACGCGCTAATCTTTTACTTCATTAGGTTTTATATGTTGCGATTCGCGGCATATACTTTTAATATTTGCATTAAGTGTTTTTCAGGATTCGAATAACTAAGTTTAATGCTCCTACGCGAGTAGCACCATCAAACTTGGGGGGCTACCAGGGTATATAATACCACTGTTTCCGCACAAGTCACGCAGGCATATTTGGAAGCAGATCGTACGTAAGAGGTATTGCAAGCCCAGTACAAAGACGGATTTAAATATTCGCACCATCTTGCCGCAGGGGAGACGTTCTCTGTCGGTTGTAAAGACGAATGTAATGTTCGCACACATCGCTCACAACACACATCCTTGTTGCGCACAGCGCACACTTCTGCCACAGAAGCACGTCTTCTGTTGCGCCATGTTGCATCGCTACTGGTACAAAAGGTACGCCCTTACCCAGGATACAGCATGTGGAATCTACCTTCACCATTGTGAGACAATCACAATCGCAATCCCAGTGCGCACTGTCGCATTTGGGCTGCGCAGTATGATCCGTCCCATGTGCACACAAGTTGCGCACACATGGGCCATGCCGTCATGGTTAATTGGGCCTACGTGACCATGAACATAACTTAAGTTTAGCATAACATAGTCACGCACTATGTCATACTAAACTTGGGGGGCTTGTGGACGTATGGTCCGGACTGGACCCTACATGGGCCAGGCCCTGTAGACAGCGACCTACTCTATGCCTAAACCCTAATACATGCCTTATAAATATAGGGCTGGGGTTCCATTCATAACAGAACATAACAGGTTATCCTAAACCTAATTCTCATATGCTCCGCGCATCAATACTAACTTGACCGTCGGAGGTGGATCCCGGGGCTACGGCCTCGGGTCCACTCCTAACGGGTTCTCTTTGTTGAACAGGTCTACTTAGGGCTTGAGAAGACGACTAACGGCCCAAGAAGAGTCGTTGAATCAATCCGCGCCAGATTATGCATCAACAAGTTGGCGCCATCCGTGGGACCACGAATAAACTATGTTTCGTGTTCTCCTATTACCGAAAAGCAGAAATCAGTTTCTAAAGTCGGTAACTCTAAAACCCATGCGTTTTTGTTTTTCACTCATGGCATTCTGCCATGGTACGCACATGTGATTTTTAATATCACTTTAAAATATATCCCAATATTATCAAACAACGATAAGCCATACATTGACTTTACTTTATACATTGACTTTCGAGTCTCCTATTTTCATACGTAACAATATCTTTTTAAAATATTAAAAAGATTTGAAGTAAATCTTTTTGTATTTGATAAAAAAAAGATTATGCAATCTTTTAAATATTCATAAGATTTTATGTAAATCTTTTAATTTGGTAAACACGATTTTACCTAAGTCGCATTAAGTCCGCACGATCGGATCTACTTTATCTTTTAGCCGCGAACAACGCAGTCACGATAAATCTACCCGCGTTAGGCCATGCGTCCGGAAATCTTCGCAGATTGGCGCCATGAGCGCACTGTCACGTACAGGCACCACGATGCTAGTCAATCGCCATGAGCGCACGTAGACAAAAGCCGTGGTCATCTGCGATCATATACAAACGTTAGAGTCTATGCGGTCACGATACATCCACCTGCGTCTGTGCGCGCGCTTGAAACTATTAGTCGCGGTTACGGTACGTCCATCCGCGCCATTGTTTTTTCATAATGAAAAAGAAAAAAAAAATCAATCAATCGCAATGAGCGCACTGCGTTCACATATTAGCTACGTGCTACTTTTTTTATATAGTTTGTAAAACCTCACGATAGGTGTAATTCGCACTACTACTTCTCTTATGTGTTAATTATATATGCTATGTGCTATACTTTTGCTACGCGCCAATCTTTTACTTCATTAGGTTTTATATGTTGCGATTCGCGGCATATACTTTTAATATTTGCATTAAGTGTTTTTCAGGATTCGAATAACTAAGTTTAATGCTCCTACACGAGTAGCACCATCAAACTTGGGGGGCTACCAGGGTATATAATACCACTGTTTCCGCACAAGTCACGCAGGCATATTTGGAAGCAGATCGTACGTAAGAGGTATTGCAAGCCCAGTACAAAGACGGATTTAAATATTCGCACCATCTTGCCGCAGGGGAGACGTTCTCTGTCGGTTGTAAAGACGAATGTAATGTTCGCACACAGCGCTCACAACGCACATCCTTGTTGCGCAAAGCGCACACTTCTGCCACAGAAGCACGTCTTCTGTTGCGCCATGTTGCATCGCTACTGGTACAAAAGGTACGCCCTTACCCAGGATACAGCATGCGGAATCTACCTTCACCATTGTGAGACAATCACAATCGCAATCCCAGTGCGCACTGTCGCATTTGGGTTGCGCAGTATGATCCATCCCATGTGCACACAAGTTGCGCACACATGGGCCATGCCGTCATGGTTAATTGGGCCTACGTGGCCATGAACATAACTTAAGTTTAGCATAACATAGTCACGCACTATGTCATACTAAACTTGGGGGGCTTGTGGACGTATGGTCCGGACTGGACCCTACATGGGCCAGGCCCGGTAGACAGCGGCCCACTCTATGCTTATCCTAAACCTAATTCTCATATGCTCCACGCATCAATACTAACTTGACCGTCGGAGGTGGATCCCGGGGCTACGGCCTCGGGTCCACTCCTAACGGGTTCTCTTTGTTGAACATGTCTACTTAGGGCTTGAGAAGACGACTAACGGCCCAAGAAGAGTCGTTGAATCAGTCCGCGCCAGATTATGCATCAACAGTACGTAAATGTTCTTGTGGGCTAGAAAATGAAAAACTTTTGAAGAAATAGGTTACGGGTTTAATCTTAATTTCCTCATATTTGCAAGAAACAACTATTCCACATCCACATATATACGGAACTAGAGTTTCTTGGCTAATTTAAAACTTTTGGAGCATGAGAAAACATACGTACCAAGTATTCTATATTAAGTATTTAAATTGTTTCTGTACAAAATTAGGCACCATTTAACCATTCCACTTCCCAAAAGAAGAATAGCTAGCTAACAAAGACAAAGTACATATATTGTCATTTTGGGGTGTCAAAAGCTAACCTTATTCATCAACAGACAACCCAATCCAACATTATTTCCTTTTTAAATAATCACATTCCATATATAGTATTCTAGAGACAGAACCAAAATAACTATCATAAAATTTGGTACAGAAGAAGAAGAAGAAGAAGCTGAACTTTACTTGAATTTGAAGTCATATATTTTGTTTAAGGATTATATATTGTTTCACATTGCATTTTGAAGATCATCACTGGGTGTAAGTAAGGTACTTATCAGTTAGCTTTTATTATTACTTTTTTAGCTTGAAATTATTTGTAATTTTTGAAAATGTAGTTAAGGTATATTTATCCTTAGTTAGCTTTTCGGGTTCAACTAAAAACCATGTTACAACTAGTTTTGACTTGCTATTAGTATTTTCTTGAAATTTGGTTTGTTGCTACATTAATTGAATTTATCTCTAAGAAATGATCATTTGGTTGGTTGACTATATATGGTGATTTTTTGTTCTGATTCACACACGTGTTTATTGAACTAAGATATGGGTCGACCATGAATTCGTTTTCGTTATAGCAATGCTATCTTTTTAACTCGGTTGAAAGTCATATATTGTGTAACAACCCGTCACACATCGGTAGGACTTAGGAGGTAAGACATTTGAACCACTAATAACTTATAAGCTTGGAGTTGTGGCCTACTAGTATCATCCCACCATGGTTTTTATTTGAAACCTGAATTATACATACCCGAGTAGTCTGTTGCTTCCGGCTTTGGGGGCGTTAAATATTGATAGTAACGCACTATTCATAATGTAAATATATTGAGTTTGTTTAGTTGCTGAGTTTGCCAAATTAATTTGTGCCCCTGCAAATCTGTGGTTTAAATCAACTTTGATCAGTCTTTTTGCTTTCATGGTGAGAGAGGATGACACCTTTGACTATTTTGTTATTCACGACACGCTGTTTGGTATTACATATGTGCAAATGTATTACTCCGTATTCTATCATATTTAGAATCTTCTATTTTAGACTCTTTTGAGGCAAATTACATCTTGCTGTACTTCACTATGCACTTACTAGGGGCGGATCTATGCATCCCTTGAGAAAAATACTCATATTTTATAAAATGTAAATTTTATGGTCTATTAACGAAGCTTAATGCACTAGCACATAGAGACCGTAGCAACAAATCAATCAAAATAGCATAGCAACATTGCCAGTTCAACAAATTGACTAGTGGTCTGTAGAAAGGCTCTCAAAGAGTCATGGGTTAGATATTGAGAGATTGTTGATTAAACAAAGTAAGTACTTGCATAGTTACCTTGTTTATTTCTGCTTCAATGTTCGATTTTTGACCACTTTTTCCTCTCAATATTTACCAAAATCCATAGTTTTTTTCCTCTACATCTCCTACTTGCTACAGTTGTTTGCTAGCTTATCCGTAACTTCTTAGTTCTATGAATCCCCCATCTTCCAAATATAATAAAGGAGAGAGTCAGAGAGAATAGTTACAGCTAAAGTTATAGCTGATTACTGATTAGAATTCATAATACTAGCCAGCTAGTAAACAACACAATAAAATATGAGTTGTAGCGGGAAGAAGCTGTGCATCTTGTTAAAAAATATGAAAGAGGTAAAAAAGGGGCCAGAACTCACTTTTCGAACATTGAAACAAAAATTAACAGTGGTATTAGATAAGTTTTCGATTTCTGTTATTTTATTTATTTATTATTTTTTTTGTCCCCAAAAGTTCTTCTCATCTAACCTCTGCCTCTTTAAGATTTCTTCTAAGGACCGCTAGTTACATTACTTGCTCGGACTAGCAGTGCTATAGTGCTATTGACTACTTTGTTGCTTTGGTTTCAGCTTATGTTAATCTTGTCTCTCATATTCGCTCTTTTGAAATAGGGCACACAAGTTTTTTTTCATAATACTTGTTAAAAGAAACCTGAAAACTACACTTCTTACAGTACCATAATTCTCAGGGTATGCATGTTGTGTATCACATAGATATGCCCCTGGATATGGGGTAGCATTTGTTCCGGTGTTAGTTATGTATTATCTTTTGAGCAGCCAAAAATAAATTCATGTGAATAAAACCTATACCATTTGACAAAGTATAATGATATTTGTGCCTAAAAGTATGAATCTTATTGTTATGGGCATATGTTATAGGCACACGGTACAACAATCATTTTCTATAGAGAAATTTGTATACTAGCTAATTCCAGAATCAACATAACTCTGACCTTATAAACCGGACCAAACTAGATCTACCCTATCAAACCCAAAAACCCAAGTAGTTATTGGAACGTTGAGTCCACCACTTACTTTGAACCAGCGTCCAGCTACCAATACAAGTTATTTTTCTGCCTAAAGAACCTATAATTTGTTTGATATGCTTTTACCTTACATATTTGACAGGAATTTGTGAATTTAGGTATGGAAAATTCCAGTGGACCATCTACAATGAGAAACATGTACAGTGGAAAACACTATTCACTTCCCCCAAAAAGTCCATTTCCAAGCATTGCTTCATTTTATGCCGATTATATTCCAAATACCACGAGTGGATCAAAAGGCACAATACCAAAATATCGAGATATAAATTCACTCCATCAACGTACGTCTTCCGAAAGCCTTGTGATGGAAGAACAACCTTCTTGGCTTGATGAGCTTCTTGATGAACCTGAAACACCTGTTAAAAGAGGTCATAGACGTTCATCAAGTGATTCTTTTACGGATATGGAAGTGGCTAATGCCAACATTGAACATGCTGCACAAGTCAAGTACAGATTAAGAAACATGAATTCTCCTCCTTCATGGGGATCTAAAGATGCTCAAAACAGGTTATTCTATGTAGAACAAAATAATACGATGAAAAATAAGAATCGGAATTGGGATTCACCACCGAAAGGGTTAGCACGTTCCAATAGCACAACTGCTTCAAGGGACGGTTTTGCTCTTCAAAATTCTACATCATCTGATGCTTCACAAGAGGTCAACGGAATTAATTCTACGACAACTGAAAAGCAAGATGCAGTTGAATATTGTACACCAGATGCTTCCACTGAAAGGAATGATTTTTCTAATGCCATGTCTTCTGCATCAGAAACAGACACAAAACGTTCCAAGCAGTAAGCAAACTTTTTTTTTTCTTCTCTATTTTAACCATTTTTGTGATGTGCAAACATGTTGGTTATGACAACCATATTTACTGTATTAGGAAATATGCTAGTTTTTTTAAGAGCACCCATTTGAAAAATGGAGTTCAAGTGCTTTTTAGTATCAACATTTTTCACTGGGATAGATCCTCTGTCGAATAGATTAGCCAGTAGAATAGTCAATTGATTTGAGACCTTTCGCCAAGTTTGTAACCAATATAATATTGTTGAGATATTAATGAAAAAATCATGTTGCACTGCCCCAAAAAAACCCCTTAAATTTTCCGCCTTTCATGTATGTTAATTCACGTAAAAGAACATTTTTACAACTTTGAATTAGCGTCATAATCCTTTGTTTATCAACAAATCTAAGAGTGATCTAATGCAGGCAATTTGCTCAACGTTCAAGGGTCCGAAAGCTTCAATACATAGCTGAGTTGGAAAGAAATGTACAAGCTTTAGAGGTAGTTAAGATTTTAGAAGTTGCACACAGCATGTTATTGATAGGTCATACATGCTCAATGGGATGTAATATAAGTTATGATTGCAGGCTGAAGGTTCTGAGGTTTCTGGTGAGCTAAAGTTTCTAAATCAGAGGAGTCTTATTCTCACCATGGAGAACAAAGCACTGAAGCAACGGTTAGAGAATTTGGCTCAGGAACAACTTATCAAGTATTGTAAGTTTCTAAACATGCTAATTAGTCATTTGGTTTGCGTGTTATAATATGGATCTACTAGTGTTGACTAATTGTATTGACTTTACCTAACATGATAATGATTAATAGTGATCAATAAGTTTTGAGATTATTCAATTTGGATTAAGTCGCTCTTCATAGCAACTAACCATAAATGGTTAAAATACGTGTACTGTAATTTTAGCGTACTTCAGTGCAGAACATTGACCAGTCACCTACATAACCAAAATTTCACTAGCTGGCTTAGGTTTTTATACCATCCAGTGGTAAGTGGTAGGTTATACTGGGATGGTTATCCCTTTGACTATGTTGCATTGCTTAGTTTGGTTGTTGTTATTTGTTGGTCATGAATGATTCTGAACAAGATACATGATGAGCTGCCTTGAAAATAATTTTTAGCTCACTGAAAAATATATATTATTACATTCCCTTTCACTTACACAAGGTAATTAGTATGGGAAAAGTGCGTAGCGTAAAAGATGACATTTTAATTGCCTTGGCTTAACTTTTAACCATATTTGATCAAAAAATAAAGTAGGAAGCACTATCTCCTCAATTCCACCGCATTGGCATGTTTGAAGAAAGCCCTCATTAGATATTTTGTTGTTTATCAAATAAGACCGAATTTTGCTTTCCCCTTTCTACCGTTGCCATAATGTGAGCTATAGAACTAACAATTTGAAGAATATACACTGACCATTGAATTTAGTTAGACTTTTCCATTCCTTTGTTGATCCATAATGCTGGGATGAAGTATCATAAAACATACAAACTATGATCACGGTTTTTGAATTTTGTTAGTCCAAATCTGCTATTATAACTGGTTGTGAATGTGATATCTAACAGTTGACATGGTAGAGCTAGGTTTGTCCATCCTAAAATCAAAGTTAGGGTTACATTGTCCAAAATTTTAGTTTAGCACCAAAATCTCAGAAACCACAGTCAACAGTTAGATGTGTTATTTGCTAATTTCCCTTGAAGGATATTTTTGATGGGGTCATTACTCTCAGTGACATGTACTTGTCATCTTTCAGTTAATGTACATTAACACAGAGCCATTTTAAAAGAAAGGGCAGAAAAACTTAAACGGGTTCAGGGTTCTAAATCCTAAAGCATCGTACCTGGAGTTGTAGAAATGGGCAGGTCAGGCAAGTTAGTTACCAGGGTGGGCCTTGTTGGCCTGCCAATAGTTTTTTTTGTCCATTTTGAATTGTATTTAGATTTGGTATCTGTTAAATATGATCAGAAAAGCTACACTTTCAAAGTAATTAAGGAGATTGCATTTATTAAAAGTTTGTGACTTTTGACCCATTTGACCCAATTTATTTTTTGTCAATCTTCCAAAATTCACCGATTTCTAAGATACAATATAATTTAAAATGACCCATGAGTCGAAACTGCCACCTCTCATCACACTATAAAGACATAGGCTCTCCGCTAACATAGATCAATACATCACAGATTAGGTAATGTGTTACTGCATTCAAACTGAATCTTGTAGATCTTAAGAAGTGGAAACTTTACATCTGCGTATAAAATGAAGAAAAACAACTAAACCCCAAGACACTTTATGTAAACAATGATATACCTAACACATTTTCTTGCAATTCGATCTCTTCTTTGGTGGGGCACCGATATACTTGTTGTTTATATTACATTTTGGTTTTGCATATGTTTCTTTTTGTACGTGGAAAATTGAAACAAATGTTTTCGCAGTGGAACATGAAGTGTTGGAAAGAGAGATTGGGAGACTGCGAGCCTTGTATAAACAACAGCAACAACAACCTAAAGACCAGCCACTTCTTAGCCATCCGCGAACTTACAGCAGGGATAGCATGGAATATCAGTTTGCAGGTCTTTCTCTGAAAACCAAGGAATCTGCTGCAGTCCGTGATTTTGTTTCTGGGCCTCTTCGCATCTGAAAAACAGTTTTCGCAATGTCTCCCAACCAATATTTTGTCATCTCAATGACAAAGATGAAACTATTTGTGGGGTTTACAGATGCTAGATGAGCCCAAGCCCTTCTACACGAGGTGTTACCCTTTTCTCTGCCGGTTTTTGGATGTGTGTTTGTGTATGTTGGTATGCTAATTTAGCAGCAGCTTACTTGCGCCTGGTGATTGTTTGGCTGGAAGCCGTGGGCTTCAGCAGCTGCTCACCGGAGGTGGTGATTTCATGTCCTGATTGTCATATATATTCGGGCTATCTTCAATAACATGTGTGATTATTACTTATTGTAGCCTTTCAATTTCAAGGCTGTGTGGACATATTTCATGTATATTCTCCAAAAAGAAATTCATATCTTCAACCGGAGGCGGTGTTTGTAAGAGCGATTTGAAACTCAGTTATATAAGTTACTGCCAATTGAGTCAAATTTTATTTGAGATTTAAGAGTTAAACATGATTTAAATTCTAACTATCAAATGGTAATATAAATCACCTATTTATGTTCTATATCATATGATTCTTTTCATTATGCAAATTCAAATACCCTTGCAATTACATGTTCCACTCTTCTGTTCCGGATCAGGAAAAAAAATATATATTCAAACAAGAGAAAAGTTGAATGTAAAGATCCAATGAATATGCCATACATTTTTTTTTTTTTTTTTTTTTTTTTTTTTTTTTTTTTTTTTTATCAAAACAAACAAAATAAACTTTCAATCCTTTAAAAAAAAAAAAAAAAAATGTCTCGCAAACCGTTAATCGTTACACAAAACAAATCATACCATCGCGACTAGAATGAAATCATCTTTCTATAGACGGACACTTCAATATACTTTCGACGATTTTTTTTTCGATATTTTTTTTCAGTTGCGTCTGGAAAAATCACATGTGATTCATGAAATCCCATTTGTGATACAAATCACATGTGATAGACATAATTGGAAAAAAAGAAAAAAAAAATCATCGAAAGTATATCGAACTATCGAAGTACTCGTCAACTGAAAAATAAAAAAATACTCGTCGTGATGGTGTATTTTTTTCACTTGACGATTTCCTTTAAATATATTACTTTTAAAAAAGAGGTGGAAAGTGGTTTTTTTTTTTTTTTTTTTTTTTTTTTTTTTTTTTTCGTGTATCATCCCTGGTTTGTTCAAAGCATCCGTAATCCGTTCAGCTAGAGACTATGGACTTTACAAGTTTTCTCATTAAAAATCACAAACTCGCTCGTTGCTCTTATCAACATTATCTAAAGATATCACTGCCTCCAACTCATGATAGACTTTCATAATCACTAGACTAAACATGACAAGTATTAAAAAAAAAACATGTGACCATAAAGTATGTCACTATGAGTAGTGTTCAATTTATCCCTTTGTAAAAGTACATGATTAAATATATTAGCTTCTACCGTATATACATCTTGTAAGGTTGGTGCAGTGGTTAATCACCTCTCATGTTCCATGAGAGACCCACCGTACGATTCTTGCAAGTTTTTTTTCTACCATATATTAGTTTTTTTTATAAATATATTTCGAACCTCTCATCTTGTAAGGCATTTTCGTCCTTTTATTAAGTTTCTCAATTCATCAATGTAATACTATTACTCAGTATTTGTTTTATCATCATTACAACTATAATCATCAACAGTATTATCTATTGTTGCATATTGTCGTTACGGTAGAAATTTTTTAAGAGAAAAAAGGGTAAGGCAGGTTAGAAAATCTTGAGTAACAAATATCGTAAAATCGTAATTCATATCTTGCAGTTATTTTATCTATGAAATCAATCAAAATAAGCCGGTTTCGCACTAACTATGCCTAGAAAGTCCATGATATAACATCACGCTATAAACTTTCATAAACTTACAAATGTAATGTATAAATCTGAAAGAGTTGCATGTCTCCATGAAAATGGCTGTGGGCATGAGTGGTCGAGTACATGACCATTGACATCCATTACGAATATCCAATTTTAAAACTTTATAACATACTATATCCTTTTGACACTATAACTTTCTACCTGTTATGTTAATTTTTGCCTCTTTTAAAATACTTCAAGAATTGATCTACAAAAGATCTAAACTCATCATCACATATATTTTCATTTAAAACAATGTTTTTTCATGAAACCTATGTGCGTATGCCCAATTATCAAAAGGGCTTGTAATTCAGCTGTACTTAATGTGTGTGAAAATGTTTTCCAATCAAATTGTTGTAGCTAGGTTTAAGTCTTATATGAAAGATATGAAATATATTTGTAATGTAGTGTGAGATTGAATCAAAGACCAAAGTTTAGTGCAAGTACAATCCAACTAATATTGTATATATAGCATGTGTTGTTCCTAAGGCTACTCGGCAAGGATAGGTGAAGGCACCACCATTTTTCCATGTCATTGATGATCCTCCTTGCCCTCTTGTCCACTTCACGCGGGAGCACAAAAACCAAAACAACAATTGGTGATCTGTTAATCAAATGAAAAAGAAAAAAAAAAAAAAAGGTGTGGTGTTTGTCACCATTCGCCACTCCTACGTGGCACCCTTGCCACCACACTTCTTTTTGTTGGTTGGTTTGTCGTCTGCACGACGAAAGTAAGTGTTGTACGATTTATTATTATTATTATTATTATTATTATTATTTAATGGTTGTGTGTGTGAATATATTTGTATGTGGGACCCAAATGAAGTTGTGTTTAGTTGTTATAAAGAGAGGTTGTAAAAAGGGTTGTGTTATGGTGGTGTGACACCTCATGAGGCCCAAATGACAAGCTGTCACGACACTTCAAGCTCTAAAGATACCAAAAAAAAGTTCAGACCGGGGATAAATAAGTACCAAAAAACTTGAACTAAAATACAACTTTAAATTACACTCTAAAGCTACTGTATAAATACAACTTTAAAATAAAATATAATATACTTATAGTAGTGTACATAAAACTTGTGTAAATAATGATTAAATTTACAAACTGGTGACATCATTTAAATTTTTTCCATTTTAGTCAATGTGCCCAAGATAGCAACGTATAAGCAAAGTTTCGCAATTTACTTGTGTTTCATAACAAATTGATAAATCAAATATATCATGCCTTTAGAGAGATGAACAAAAGTTAAAAGTAAATTGTTATCTTTCATCAAAATGTTTTTTCAGAAAGACAAATTTTCACACACATATACAGGTTCTTCAAAATGAGTAATTTATAAGTAAATACCCAAGTATGTCGAGTTCAGTTTACCATCATAGACTTTTTTGAAGTTCTATAAATAACTACAGTACTACATTACATGTGATGGTAAAAACTATAAGATGATTTAGTAGGTTGTAACTTGGTAAGCATCACTTTCAACCAGTTTTCTCGATAGCTATTTATTCCTATTTAACTCCTTAGTAATATTATCCAACCCCAACAAACCATTTTCTAAATAAAGTTTAGACCGCTACACATGGTCAGAATGCAGTTGCACGTTTATCTCTTCCATAATGTTTATTGATTCTAATTTTGATTGATATTTCAAATCACAATCATCACCAAACACATCCTCGTGTTTCAGCAACCTATAACTACCAAGGTGAAATAACATCAAAGAACCAATCAAACCAGCTACATTACATTGTACCCTGCACACTAAAAGTATCTTTCTAAAGTGATTGATCTTCTCCTAGAGCAGAAGTACAAGTCTTAAGTATGCACAAAGCATAGATTGCTAAAGTAATCATATATTTACCCAGAAGATTAAAGAAAACAGCATTAAAGGAGAATCAGCAACATGACTATGAATCTGAAAATATATTGATATTATAACCTTCGACGAGACTTGATGTTTACAATATATAATTTAGGAAAACAAAAAGAGGCTTGCATCAGCATGTCCCCCTAAATAATCTCCAAAAGCTACAAACTTTTAGCAAATGAATCCCCAAAAGTAATAAGAATTACCGGAAAGATGCATCATCATGTGTGACGCCTTCGCTTGACGTTTGTCTCATCATAAGACTCCCATTTCTTGTGATCAAGGATGCTGATGTCATCAAGATCAGCTATGGCGAGCAGGTACTGCGTGAGCTTTACTAGCTCCCTGTCACTGTCTCGGTTTTCATGTGCCTTTCTAAACGGTTTTATGGTCAACCCGTTCTGTGGATTCATTACAAAATTTCTCCGTAGATCATCGAACATTATGGTATTCTTTGCACTGTAGTACTGCAGTCACATCATAAAAGATACACAAGTCAATTACCAAATTACTCTTTTGCAGAAATCCAACTTAGTCAGACTAATTCCATAGAAGCATAGTTTTAGCAATTAATGAATAGTTTTAAGTGTAAAAATTAACAAACCTCAGGAAAAAGGGCCCAAATTAAACCGAGTGGTTTGCAGTCAAAGATTCCCCTACTATCTGATTGAACTGTGATCATTGCTAAATGGTCTAAAAGAGCAGTAATTTTGTAATTAGGATTACTTAGTACCCCAAGCTGGCCCATCTTCAATTCAACCCATTTCATGCTGCAGTAAGGAATTACTTATTATCAGCAATGTAAATAGTCTGACTGATTGTAACAAGGGAACTTAAAGCCTAACCTCGTGGCAGACCATATAATGATGTCATACTCTGCATAAGCTGCTGTCAGGAACTCGTGAAGATCTGCAAGTGTTGGAAAGTTAGCGAATGCTGCTAATTAATTGTTTAGTATCAATAGATGTAAGCTTCTTACAAGGTCGCATTAGTTGAAGAGGGTTTTCTGCTGTTGAACGATGGTCAAAGAGAGTATAGTCTATATCCAATACAAGAAGCTTTTTCCCTTTTCGGCATGGGTTTTTGAGCTCAATCTACAATCAAACATCCATTAACATATATCATAAGTAAATACTTATGCACAGATAAATGTCCCAGGTCTTGAAATCACAAGTGACAAGTTACTATAACGGTTTTCTGATTTTGTTTAGATATGTGAAGGTTAACCATTAACCCCATTTCCGAAGTTGAACAGTTTGTCATAGATAACATCAGATGAGTATTACACAATAGGATATTAATACCGGGTGTGTTTAGTTGGTGAGAAATACCCCATTTTTCCAAGAAATTTTTCATAGAAAATTGAAAAAACAGAAAACCCGTTTAGTTTTTTGAGAAATTTTTCTGAAATAATGAAAATCTCATTTCTCAAACTTTAACTAAAAAGCTGAAAAGTCCAATGTACCCTTCTCTACTTTTCTCTTCACTAGAAAATGAAAAATGTAACACCATCTAAACTGATTTTCCAAGTTCTTAAACTCTTTTCTAGAGAAGAAAAACCCTTCCACTCTTAAGAAAACCAAAAATGAAAAAGTGAGAATATTTCTCTTCAAATAAACGCAACCTTAGACTTCGTTAGAACTATTTCAAAAAATCATAGAAGTAGATTTATAAAAAGCAATAAGAAAGTGTGCTTATAAACATGGGCCCAATTAGTGTTACAGAATGAAAAAAGACACCAATGATCAGTGTTGTAAATATCGCTCGGCGGTACCTCGGCGGTCGACCACCGCCAAGCGCCAAGACCGATATGGCGGCGATATATCAGTGATATATCGGAGACCATAAATTATAAAGAAATTTATGTATATTTTTGAAATACAACATAAATTATAAAGGAATATGAAAAAAAACCCTAGATCTATGCTAGATCTGAAGTAAATATGAAAAAAAAACCCTAGATTTGAAGTTAAACGGCGTTGACCGGCGTGAATCTGAAAAAAAAAAACCCAGATCTGGCGTTGACCGGCGTTGATCGGCGTTGACCGTCGTTGACCGACCGCCGCCAAGGCCGATTTTTGACCGATTTTGACCGCCAAGCTCCGATTTTGACCAAAACGCCAAGTTAGACCGATATGGGAAATATCGTGGCGGTGGACCACCGCCAAGCGCCATGGCGCCGCCATATCGGCCGCCATGGCCGATTTTTACAACACTGCCAATGATAAACATACATGGTACTGATAGTGACACTAAAAATAACAATGATGGAGATTAGAAAGACATGCCTTGTATTGAGCAACACGTCTTCTCAGTTTCTGCTTGTTGACGTCTTTGTCCTTGATGTCTACAACTTCATCTTGCCCGATTTCAAAATCATCAACAATCTCTGGAGACTCAACTTGATCCACGATTATATCATCTTCACAAGTACTGCATTAATCAAGTAATCAGGCCATTCCTCAGTCAAACAATAAGATCAGATCATTTTGTAAAACTTGTTTATCATGAAACACTTATTCATCAGTAGAACAACAAGCAAGTCGTAGAAAAATATTAGATGATGGTGGGTGCCTGTTTGTTAGTCATCAATTGCCCTATCACAGTTCTTAGTACCCATCATATTACATAGTAAACAAACTTGATATTGTTGCTCGGTTCTTTGTACCTATCATCCTAGTCCTAGCTCACAAACACACTTCACGAAATCCCATGAAGATTATACTCGTCCCAAGAAATCAATAGTGATACAGTTAAAAAAGCTGAAACTTGAAAAGAGCAATTAATACAAAGTTGCAACTTTCTCTTCTCAAGAGACTAAATTCAATAAAATCAAGCAGGCCAGCTGCTCCTATTAAGCTATTATCCTCTTAAAAATCTCCTTTTCCAGTTTCAGAAAATTAAAAACAGAAATTTCTGATTTCAATTAATGGTCCCCAAGAATACAAAGAAAAAGAGAAAAAAAAAAAAAAAAAAAAAAAAAAAAAAAAAAAAAAAGGGAAAAAAAAAAAGAAGCATTCCTAAATCCAGTGAGAGACGGGTTAGTAAATAATAGACCAAGCAAAGTCTTCATGACTCCAACCACTTTTTCTTCCCTAACACAAAATTTTGCGATCCAAACATTACTAGCTAACATAAATATCAATGAAACTAAAAACAGACTACAAAATTACTCCTTTCTACACTAGATACTACATATGCCATGCAACATCCATGATGACAAATAGTTTGCCTGGCTAGCCATGAGAGAATAGCGCAACTGGGTGTAGAGAGTATCCTAGAAAAAAGACTTCAATTAAGAGATTTAATGATGAAAAGGTCTAAATCTACCAGATTTGCAACCTAATCCCAGTGATTTTTTAAATTAGCAATAAATTCTCCAAGCCTTCTTGGATTTGCGATAAAATCCTTGAGCTTTATGATAAATTGCATAACAATGAGAAATGGACTAGATGGTTGCAGAAAACTGATCCACAGTTTTTGAAATAAGTAAAGCAATGACAATAGTTTAAAGCTTCTATAATGGCCCTTGGTCATTCTAGAAATTTAAATAAATTTCATCAATTAGAATAAAAACATAAGAAAAGCAAGTCACCAATAGTAAGATATCGTCATATGCTCATTTTAAAATGAAAGAGGTGAGAAATTTTATTTATGTCTTTAAGGAAGCGGCGAGCCGGCGACGCAGTCAGTCTAATATCTTACTCAGAATAGATGAGGCAGATTACTGACAAACATACAGAAACTAGACAAGAGCAGCCTGTTCTTGCCAACTGATAACAAAAAATTGAGTTGAAAATTAGGGACATAGAAAACACTGGAAAGTGTCAAGGAAGGAGTATAATTAATTTGACCAACAAATGTCAACAGTTATAGCCCTTTCATCAGGCAAATGCACAATATAGGATGTTTCCTAAGGTTGTTCTAAGCAAGTATTTATAAGTGCCGATATACACAGTGACACCGATAGATGTTAACAAAGTCACAAAAATAAGGTTGAGTATGCATGGCCGTTTTGTAGTCCTGCTGGGAGTCGGGAAGGCATTAGAAGAAAATTCGATAAGCCTCTTGAAGTTCAGCATATGCCAATCACAAGGCTTAGGGAGGCTAACTAGACTGGCCAGCAATCAGACAGACTTGTGGAACCTAAGAAGGTTACTTTAAGGTTCGCCAGGACATCAAGAGTGCACCAAGAATCCGAGAAGTTAGTCAAGTTAGTTTTAAAAGTAGTCTCATAATCATACTGGGAAGACCTTATATTTTCACAACTTTTAAAGAGATTTGACACTCAGTCAATATATCATCCCAAATTCCCATTTATATATTTTTAGGGAAGAGAGTACAATCATGAAGAGAGAGAATATCACAAGCATAGTTATTTATGCATTTAGTTATTCGGCGATTTTGAGGCTAACACTGATTGTGGCTATAGATTTCACTTGCCTTAATATAAATCCAGATTCTGAGCCAGAGGTAAGAACTTAAGAGCATTGATTGACATACTGTTAATCTTGATAATAATTTCCTGACGGATTGCTAAACTTAAGCAGTGAAGCCCTGCTAATAAGTAATGAAAAACCTGGATGGAATAGTAGCTAATTGAACCAAACGACCTTAACCAACTAAACTAACACCAAAATAGGTTTCTGACACTTGAACACACATTCGTCACAAGCACAAATATTGAACACCGGCTGACCGTCAAAGAGTCTACCTAGAGAAACTGATGACCTAAACTAACACAAAAATCCACCATCCTCGATAATCCCTGAAGACCACCAAACACTGAATGGAGTTTATTTGAGGTAATAAAATTGACAATAAAATACAGAACAAAACTTTTCTATCTACCAGCAAATAGATGCTCAACGAGTCTTTTCCTGATATTAGTGAACATATCATGTACATATTAATTGACACCTGGATAATACTTGCATTCACCAGTGAGTCCAGAGACAGCTGCAAATGGAGTTTTCTACCTTTGCATTCAAACTGTAAGTGATTACCTTAAGACACTGGAAATGGGACGTCATTCCAACTTCTACTGCAAATAATCTCTATTTCTTGTCCTAACTTAAAGATACGACTAGTGTGACTCACTCACCTGGATATTACACGGCACCAAAAGATGCTTACCCTAAAACTTAAATTGAAGGGTTAATACTTTATATGAGCAATCCAACAGGAAACTTAGCAAAGCCTTTGCCAGGAGGTGTTGCATAATTTGTTTACGTAAGAAAAGTTAATTCTTTCACAATTGTGGATGCCTTGAGGTATGCATCTATTCTATATTATCACCAAGCACAGATTCTTTTATTAAGCTAATACATTACAAAACAATATCCTATGTCCTAAACGTATTATACTATTATCTACTCTCTCATATATATATTCTACACAATAGTTAAAGTCATAACAATCAATAATAGTAATAGTTATAGTTTAAGTAATGATGCTAAATGCCTAAACAAATAATTACATTAAGCACAAACTAATTACAGATATTAACTAATAGAGGGAAACCGACCTACTCCCACATCGACCAGCCCAATGGTCAACATGTGAGAGGTAAATCGCGTAACACTATGATTAAAGGGAGACGGAAACAGGATTTAAATCCGCAACCTTCACATAATGCTACATTTCCCGGACAATTGAAACAAATAAAACAAATCACAAAACTTATAAAAAAATACAATTCAAATTAGACCCGAAACACACACACAAGCTAATAGAAATAGTAATCTACAACTATTTTAAGCACAAATAAATTCCACAATCAACTAACAAATCACAACATTTAAGTTAATAACAAACACCCCCTTAGTGATGATGATAGTCTCACGCCTTTACCACTAGGCTACCCCTAACGATAACATTGTCAGTCTCACTAACACTAACACTAATAGTAGCATTAGGTTAACTATGACCGATCGTATATTACCTAACACTCAATTAAATCAGTATCAGCAAATTTGTTTTCAATTTTAGGGTAAAGACATTAACAACGTTATTTCCTCCTCCGTTTCCAAACACGTTAATGATGATAGATAATCAATCATACTAAACCTACAACTACCTTAACCACATACTAATTTTACATTTGACCTAAACCTAACTCGCTCGCACTAAAACTAACAATAACAATAAAACCTAATTAAATCAATAAAAGTAGACCTAATTAATTAATTATGATTACCCAATCATAGTCATTTTAAGAGACGATTTAAGCGGCAAACTCGACAACAAATTCGAGTCATCAGCCAGTTTGTTTCCGATTTTAGGGTAAAGAAGCTTCTGGCGTTTGGGGAGAACATTTGTTACTTCGCAAATGCGTCTTTTTAATTCGCCGACTGAATCGTCGGAGCATAATCTGACTGTGTATTCTTTTCCGCTCCATTTGACTGTTAGTGTTATTTCTTCTTCTGTTGCTGCTGATGTTAAGGCGGATGATGATGATGACGACGATGCCATGTTTGTTTGTTTGTTTTGAATTGATGCCGGAATAGAGGAAGGTTTTTTTATAAGCTTTTTATTACTTGGAACGATAGATATTTGTTTGGTCAAAAGTCAAAAAAAAAATAATAATAATAAAAAAATAAAAAAAAAAAAAAAATCTAAAATTAAAACCTAAAAATTAGAGATAAAATCTATAAAATTTTAATTCTGACTTGAAACATTTCTTTATACCGTTAGTTATCATGTGACAACGTTAGTCTTTTTACTCAACGAACATTTGCAAAGTTAGTCCTTTTATACTAACGACTGTTTTTAATTAACTAAAAATTCAGTTTTTCTTACGTTTGAATACTTATTCGCTTGGTTTTACACGTTTTGATCCGTTTCCATACATTTTCGCCCCGTTTTACACGTATTCGTCCGTTTTTACACATTTTCGTGTGGTTTTACACGTTTTCATCCATTTTTACACGTTTTCGTCTGTTTTACACGTTTTAGTCTGTTTTTACACGTTGTCATCCATTTTTTTACATGTATTCGCCCGGTTTTACACGCTTTGATCCATTTATGCACGTTTTCTCCTGGTTTTACAAGTTTTCGTTCGTTGTTACACGTTTTCGTCCGTTTTTTATGTTTTCATCCACTTTTAAATGTTTTCGTCTGTTTTTACACATTTTCGTCTGGGTGAATACGTGTAAAAATGGATAAAAATGTGTAAAACCAGGCGAATACATGTAAAAAATGGATGAAAACATGTAAAAACAGACTAAAACGTGTAAAATCGGACGAAAACGTGAAAAACGAATGAAAACGTTTAAACATTGATGAAAACGTGTAAAAACAAATGAAAACGTGGAAAACTGGATGAAAACGTGTAAAAACAGACGAAAACGTGTAAAAACAGACGAAAACGTGTAAAATCGGGCGAAAACGTGTAAAAACGAACGAATACGTGTAAAATGGGGCGGAAACGTATGAAAACGGATCAAAACGTGTAAAACCGGGCGATAAGTATTAAAACGTATGAAAACGTAAGAAAAACCAAATTTTTAGTTAACTAAAAAGAGTCGTTAGTATAAAAGGACCAACGTTGCAAACGTTCGTTGAGTAAAAGGACTAACGTTGCCACATGATGACTAACGGTATAAAGAAATGTTTCAAGTCAAATTAAAATTTGAAAGTTTATTGGTCAAGTAAGCAATAAAAAAGTAAATGATTCAACTTGATACTTTTTTTGAAGTACGATGGTATTTTATAGCTTTTTGGAAGGTTAATATACAATTAGTTTTGAAGGTTTGATATCAATTTTCAAAAATAAAACTCATTAATTAAACAACTATTTTGAGAATGAAAGTTTCATACCCTCAAAACCAAACACCCTTTTATTAAAACAATACTATCTCCGTCCTTATCTTCATTTCCACTTTAAAATGTCTCAAAATAATAGTTTATTTCTTGTGTCAACCAATCAAAAGAGAGTTTTGTAGGTGGAGATAATATTTTATTAGTTGAAAAGTATAGCAGTCCCATTTTTTTAAACTGTGTATTTTTTAATTCAAACGCCCGAACTTTATTTTTTTCATTTTTTATACAGTGCTGACCATGTATCCTAATTGGGTCACAAATCATGCACTGGATCCGTGGGTCCAAATGGATCCGTAGCTCTCTTGTCCAAAAACATATTTTGCCATAAACTCAAACTTGATGCAACAAAGATATAAAACTGAGATAACTTGATACTGAACTTACATTACATATATTAAACATCAAATCTACACTTGGGCTTTACATGAACGCTTGCAGAAACGCTTCTTTTACAAAATAATGAGTTATCCCAAACAGTCCTCTTAAACCATAAACTAGACAACTTGTTTAAAATAAGAACGTAACACATGAACTAAGATAATATGTTTTGACACCATAGTAAAATGATACTAAAACATGTTGGGGTGTTACAAGCTACATATCAAAGTGTTGTAAGAGACGCTCGTCACTTATACCCACGAGTGTGCTTGTTCCCTCAAAATACACCTTGATCTACTTCTTCAAGCCCCGATTCTTTTCTTCATGTACCTACATGAAACATAATGAGAACGGTAAATCCTTGCAACTTACTGAGTAAACGGAACTATTCTAACATAACATAAGCAATAACTAAAGCCACCTATTCTCTAGCTAATAACATACTTCTACTATCATGTGCTACTAATGTCATTATATCCTATCTCTAATTGGAATTCTAACACTAATGTGATTTCTAATCACCGTGCTAAAGCTATGCTACTACATTACGATATCTTATTCCTTGCTACTAAAGATACGACATTTAGTCGTCATGCTATTAATATGTGATATCTAATCACATTTCTATTAATGTTACAATGCCTAATAGTCGTGCTAACATCCCATGATATCTGATCACATTTCTACCAATGATATGATGCTTAATCGGCATGCTATCATGCTGTGATATCTAATCACATAAGTACTAATGATACGATGTCTAATTGCCTTGCTATCATGTCGTGATATCTAATCATATTTCTACTAATGATATGATGTATAATCCAATATCATAAAAAAAATGATTACCTTCATTGTAATTTGGTGAAACAATTGACTATTGTATTTGAACTATTGGATTTGGCTAATTCGGTTGATCTATTGTTGTGTTTGTGACAAAACACTTACAAATTATGAATTGGCTTGTTTATTATTGTTCTCCCAAAGCGTATTTATACAAGAGGTTTAGCTTGAGCTCCAAGCCATTTATCAAAATAAGGTAACTAAATAAAATCAAATCCCATAATAGAAGATTTGACAAATATCTTCGCTCAATAGTTTGGATTCTCAATTGATTCAGATCTCATATCATTATCATTCAATCCTAACAGTCTACTCAATATTCCAACTCCCCTAACTCTTATTCCCACTCCACCACCTCTCATTCTAACTCCACCACCTCTCATTGAAACTGCACCCTTACCCTGACTAGAACTAGAACCACCACCTCTAATTGGTCTTCATGCATCCTTACCATGACTAGAACTAGCACCACCACCTCTTATTCTAACTGTACCCCTACCCTTATTAGAACTAGAACCACCACCTCTCCTACTCAGGCTAACCCTAACCCGACTAGAACTAGAACCACTTGCCTCAAATACATTCGAATCACCAAACACCCTAAATGGTTCAATTAGCGAAAAGTATTCTATTAGGCCTAGAGCATCTTGTGTTTTCTTTGGTCTTCTTGCTTTACTAGGCTCCTTGGGTGGTTTGGGTATGACTACTTTCTTACAACCTCTTTTGTTGTGGCCTGTCTCACCATAGTTTTTACAAGTCATTTTAATACCACATCTAGGCACTCTATCAGGATGATTCTTTTCATGATACTATCTAATTCTTTGCTTCCTAGGTCTCCCAGGCATGTTCCTTGCCTCCTTGGTGTGGGTAGCAAAACTCTAGACATGTAACAGCAATTAGGCCAAAAAGACATACCCTGAATAGGACATGACATCCTGCATGAGGCATGACATCCTTAACAACTTCAATTTACTCCTATGTTTACATTGAACATTAGTGATATTGTCAATGATAATAAACAAAGTCAATAAATATACAAAGAACTGTTGTTAAACATGTATACCTTGTGTTGACCAGACATTAGCATTAATCCATTTACTATTGGCATATCCATGTCATCACCAAACAACTCTAGGAACCAACTCTAATCGTCTTTGTTTTCCGCATTGACAACAGCCCAAGCCACTGGTAAGAAGGGTTATTACCATCTCTGCCTACGGCAGTCAATATCTCACCCACATTTGGTTTTTTTAAGAAAGCATCAATCCAACGCTATAATTCTTCTACATCCTAATTTCCATCCTTCTTTCAATCCATTAAAGCAAACATAAAACCTAATTAAACATAATGATCTTATGTGCTTGATTAACCCTCATTTAAGGCATATCTTTTGGCATTCCTACATTGATGTGGGCTGACAATTCATTTATACTTTTTATTATGCAAATTTATTTTAGGATTTGACCTTATTTTTGTCCCAAAGTTTTTTCCAATCCATCTATAATTAACTAGGCTTCCATATTTGAAGCTCCTAGTACAAGTGTGTTTATCTATCATAGTTTTGTACCTGAAATGAATCCTCCTTTTTCAGCTTCTTCCCATAACACCTCCAAGGGCAATTTGAAGTTTGTTTGACAACGTAAGTTGGGTTCTTGTTGAACTTTTTTATTTTCCTTTTGAGGGATCCTTCAATTTTGCTGGTCTCGTTCCACATTTTGCAATGAGTTATGTTTTGGAACTTCCATAAAACCATAAAGAGATGTAACCATTCATATGTGTAAACATTAGCATCAAATATTCATGGTAACCACATAATTAACATGAACGAGTGAAACATACCCGAAGCGGAAGCGGATGTTGTCATGATGTAGAAAACACTTTAAGCACAAACTAGTTTCTCTCCTTTGACCCACTTGAGTGTAAAGAGCTTGACGGATAGGTAATGATTATACCTTTTGTGTGTTGTAGGGTATAGAGAGGACTAGTTTATACATGGCTTTTAGGTTAGCATGTCCATCAATGTTAACATATGTAACGGTCAAGATATAGTGTACCATTAGAAGCATTCATCATAATATTGACTAGTTTGATTACATCATTAGTACACATTGAAGTATAGGTAACCTACAAATTAATATGGGATAATGACACCAATATAATGTCACATTTTTACAATAGAATCCATTTTCAAGAACATAATATGTAAGACACTTTCTCAACTACTCTACATCTACAAACTTTTCTCCAACCTACAAAATTATTTTAAATTTTGTTTATACATTGTGCATATGTAATTATCATTTTCAGGCCTTCTTGTAATGGCAGATAAGGCATGTGCGTAAACAACTAATACATGTTATTATCAGTTTTTTCTTCTAAAAACTCACATAATGTAACATAATCCATTATTTCATATAATGTAACATAATCCATTATTTCATATAATGTAACAAAATCTATTCTCATACGTCAAGGGTTCAAAAAAGAATACGTCATAAGTGTGAACCTCAAATGACAAATTATTGGGACCAGGAGGTGCCATCCAATAAAATAAACAAAAATATTGTATTTTCATTTTCTTTTGAAACCCTAAATCACTGAAATCGACTTCATACATACAATAAATAACACGAAGAGAACAAAATCATATATAATAATAACTAAAGTACATTTTGCACCGTTCAATTAGGAATAAATTACTGCAAATGACAATCAATTTGGATTATTATAAGATATAGGGTTTTGAGTGGGGTTTGGATGTTGTGTGTGAAAGTGATAAAGTGGAGTATTTGTGGTTGTAAGATATAAGTGCTTTTCTATTAAATGCAATAATTAAATCACATATGGTGGTTAAGATTATGTGTAAACTTATATGTATTTTTCAGTAAATATGTAAACTCACATAAATCGGCAACTTAGATAGCTGGTAAAAACATACATAAAATATAAATTTGAAAAGATATTGACCAAATAATTTAAATCAAAGAACGTTACACATAATTACAAAAAATGTAAAAAATGATACATTACTTTACGATTGGTGCATTATGAATATTCATCATATGTTATCTGAGTTCGAAACTGGTGTAATTGTATGTTATCACAAAATGTGCTAGTAATCATAGTAGTATTCTTCTAATCCTTCAGAAGAAAAAAACTTTCATGTTGGGTCAACTCTTCTAGTTCTATTTACTATTTATATAACCTGAAAAGTACAAAATGATTTAATATTCTAAAATATACATACATATATTAAATATAATAATCAATTGAGTAAAATATATAATATAATACTATACCAAAGAATAATATAGTGACATGCCTTATGATTTTTGTGGGGCCTCCTTGTGATCTAAACTTCAACTTGGATGGATGGTGGTAGGGCCGGCTTAGAATAAAGAATGATAATTGTAAGACTATCGCTAATGGGAGTTAGATTTCACCAAGTGACCCCAAAAGTGACGCGTCACTTCCCCTAGCACACCCCAATAGCAACGCGTTGCCTTCCAACCTTTTTCACAATTCGGTTTCCTCACCAACCAAAACTTTGAATGATCAATGCTTTAATTTGGGAGTAAAATTTTCAAATGGGAGTACAAAGCATGCAAAAAATTGATGGGATATTTACTGCAAGGATATATTACAATGAAGGTCAAATGGGCTACTGAAGAAAAATTGAAAGTATATTTAATTTGAATGATCAATGTTGCGTACTGAAGAAAAGCATGAAACATATTTACTACAAGGAAGGTCAAATGGGAGTACAGTCCACCAAAAGCATGAAACATATTTAATTTGAATTGAAAGCATATTTACTACCATGCATGCATTTGTATTAAAATTTCAACTACACTCCACCAAATCCCAAACAATCTGTACATGCGTATTAAATATTTACTACTATATTAAATCAACTCATCTGTTAGATCTTATTCAAGAAATACAAGACGAGCAAACTCACCTTCATCTTAAAGCCGATTTAGTGGAACACGTTTGGCGACGGATAAATCAACAAGCAGTTTAAATTTTATCGTAATGTATTTTAATGTATCTTAATTATTTATTGTAATATTTATTTAAATATTGAATGAAATTTTAATTAAAAAAAATGGGGTTGTTTTTATGGTCACCACTAGCTAATTGTGGTTGGGGTGGAGTTATTGAGAGAGAAAGCTGAGGTGGCGCTGACGTGGCGGGGTTGCTTTTGTGGAAGTGGTGTTGCCATTAGCATTAGTCTAAGTATGAAACATGGGTAGAGAGGATTGTGTGATTAATAATTGTTAATATTTATAATACTACTAAAGGGTTAGTTTTGTAATTATTTAACCTAATTTAGAAGATTAGGGCCGGCTGTACAACTTCATTAGCTAAAAAAATTAAAACTAGCCATTTATACAAAAAGCGAGCGCTTTTCGGTCGCCTGACAACGCTTTTTCTCACTCTAGTAAAATGCCTCGCTTCTTTAAAATCAAAGCGCTTTAGGTCGCTTCGCTTAAGCGCTCTTGACTACACTGAAGTAACCTTTCATTGGTAAGCAACAATCCTTCTACTTTGTAGCCGGGGACGAAGTCAGGAATTTGTGTTAGTGAAGGCTTTTTTTTTTTTTTTTTTTTTTTTTTTTTTTCACGGTAATAACATACAATTCCTTGTTCACAAGTTGGATTGAAGTGTTCGACATGCATGTTTAATGGTATTTTTTTTTTTCGGTTGTGTAACCAAAACACATTGTTTTTATATTTGACATTTGAACAAACCTGCGTAGAGACTCGATAAAACTTGGATGATGTTAAAATTAACCATGCACTAAATTCAAACAAGGGGTTTTTATAACCAAGCTTGATTTTAAGACAAAAACAATCTCGATAAGATCAGTTTTGGTTTTTACTTAAATAAGTTTGTGAACAAACACAATTGTGTTATGGTTTATTTGTAAACACATAAAAAGTTTTGGCAAACATATAAAAGAAGTTTAAGGTTTACATTCTCTAACGAATATATTTTGTTAAACAATACTAAAACGGAAATAAGTTGCTAAAACAAAAAGGTGATAAAATGAAATATAGTAATAAACTGTAAAAAGAAAAACATACTAGTAATATGAGTAATAGTATTAGTTTTCAACTCCCTATGTAACATGACTAATCAGACAAAAAGACTAAAAAGAAACTATTTTACACCAATCACACAAAAGTAACACAGTAGTAAATCAAATCATCTTCTTCCTTGTATCTTCCGGCCACTCTTTAACTGATCTTGTTGGCCTTTAACGATCGATCTATGGTCTATAGCGTGGTCAAAATATATCAAGACACAAATACGGGATTTAATCTTTACTTGTAATAAATAAGTTTTATAAATCTTTCATCAATCTTGTTCGAATACAATAGCTATCTATATATACATGTCGAATGGGTACAAATGAAAGGTTGTGGTTCGAATCCAACAGGCATGACTCTTGGACTATAACTGTCAAATAACTGTTTTTGTAACTAACTTAGTAACTAACTTCCAACTACTTTTCCAGCAGATTGGGATTAAACCAATATTCACCTCCTTAATCATAATCACTGGGCCCTAGATCTTTAACTCCAATAAGTTGCCTCATTGTTAGAAACTTGATCTTCGGTAGTGCTTTTGTGAGTATGTCAGCCTTTTGATAATCTCCACTTAAGAATTCGACTTGTAAGTCTTCTCTTTCAACGCATTCTCTTATGAAGTGGTACTTCGTATCAATGTGTTTACTTCTTCTATGGAATACGGGGTTCTTCATTAGTTCTATAGCTGATTTGTTATCAACCATAATAGTTACCTTTTCTTCCTTTGAGTGTGTAAGCCTGCTTAGTAGTCTTTTCAACCATAATGCTTGTGTTGCTGCTGCAATAAATTCAGATTCGCATAATGATAATGCTACAGTGGCTTGCTTTTGTGTGCTCCAGCTAATTGGGGATTCACCATAGTAGAATATTATTCCAGTAGTTCCTTTTCCTTCTTGAGTGTTAACTCCATAACTACTGTCGCTAAAACCTTGTATCTTGTTTCCTCCATTATGCTTATAGGTGATACCATAATTCTTTGTTCCTTTAACATAACTTAGCACTTGCCTTATGGCCTTCATGTGTTGCTCTTGCTTGTTGAACTCTCTCTTCGCCTATGTGTCTAGTTTTCAAAGCATCCCATATGGCTTTCGGGGTTTTGTGCTTTGTTATTTAAAGCAATTGATATTCGGGTAAGGCTTGGTAAAGGTATGCAATAGCAGCTTTCTCCTTTTTCTTATCGGGTTGAGTCATATCTAACGGCTCTATTGTTTCCCATAACCCATTTGCTTCTAGAATGATTTGCATTCGAATTGCCCATAATTACTAATTCGCGGTTTAAGCATCGGGCATTGGAATTGAGGTGTAGTACTAGTTGTACTAACTTCCTTCTTTCCATCATCTCCACCTCCTTTAGTCATATCTCAAGGATATTGACAAAAAAATCTCCTAAATTTCTAACACAAGGTGTGTTAAAAAATATCTAGCGCACTTTTATTGTTTTGTGTCTTAAAGACTATCAAAACCTTATAGGATTAGTTTTAATTCAGAAACTATCCTCAGAGATTATATATTCTAAAATAAATAACCTAAGGGTAATTACTCCTTAAAATTATTCCTAACAATATAATAAGCAGTGTAATCACTATGTTATTATATTTTCTAAAACTTCACACGATACTAACTAAGTAACTTATCTAAAATAAAACTATACAATATATATCAATAGTAACTAATATATACTATATGAAAAAAAGTTCAAGGGTGGTTATTGCGAATTTGGAACCTGGGGGGTTATTAATAAACCGATGCCCTTTTTATTTGGTTCCGGTGTTGCCCTGGCACTTGTATTGCGCCTCTCTGTTGTTTATCTCTTGAGATATAAAAGCGTCTCTTTTGCTGAGACTAAAACTGTAACACCCCCAAAATACCGCAGCGGAAGACTGTGTCACAGGGGTGCTACTTCATAATACAAAGTACAAGTTATAGAAAACGAACTCTAAATGAGACGTTTTGAAAAGTTACCATTCGATTAATGAATTCAAAGTTACAAACATGAGATTCCAAAGTATGATACATAAATGTATACAAAGTTTTTGAATGGTAAATGATAAAAGCGTAAGTCTTCAGAATATGCAGCTTGACTCTAAGTTCCACGCACTAGCTATCGCCTTACTAACCTGAGATAAACATGCTAAAGTGTCAACACAATGGTTGGTGAGTTCATAGAGTTTGTCTTAAAACAGTTGAAAAGCCTTAAAAGAATATTCGCACAGCAAAGGCATCGTGAATCCACTCAGTTGCAAGTCCCGCCCATAACAACACTTGCAACCTGTGTGTCCACAACCCACTGCTAAAAGATAGTTTACATAATACACCGGATTATATTCACCCAAGGCCAGGAATATATGGCAATGGTGGGGGCATCTCCCAAATAGTACTACGACATCCAAGGTCAAGCATAGACACAAGGGTAGGGGAATCTTCCCATGAGTACTACCAATACCTCTCCGACAGAATAGAGTATTATGTATGCACGTAAATACAAATCTTGTATTTAATTTAAGCAAGTATAGTGTATCAAGTATGGATAACACAATCAAGTATAATGCCAATCAAGTATAACACAATCAAGTATAAATGTTTAAGAGTATTTGTACAAGTAAGCAAGTAGTTGAGCATGTATCTCCCCCAAAAAGTTAAAACAAGTATAAAAAGGGTAGGGGCTATGACCCACCTTAAGTCTATGTAATGAGAAATGAAAGTGGTAGTCGAATCGTGAAAGTCTCTAAGAGCAGCCTATAATAGAACGTTGCGACTTAGGTTTGGAGTAACGTCTAAGAATACGAAGAATTGCCTATATATGTCTTGCATAATGTTCATGATGTAGTACTTAGTATATAGTGTAAGTCGTTAAATATAAGTGGTTTATGAAACATGTATAGTTTGTATATCGCTTACTACCGTTCGGGCCGACATAATTCAGAAGTCATGGAGTAAACGTTCGAGGAGCCAGGACACTTTAATTCGTAAATCCACAACTCATCTCGACGGCTTACTTAATGAACTCCTTACGTGAGGCTCCCTACTATTGTAGTATTTGATAACATATATATAAGTTTTTGATCTTTAAAAGTTATATGGTTTTTAGCCGTGGCTTTGCTGTAACACCCCCAATTCATGATGCAGCGGAATTCAACTTGGGTGTTACTCGACGGCACAACAGTCATAATAATAGAAAACGATCTCTAACCGAGTCGTATTAAAAAGAGTTGTCATTCATATTTATTCAAATATATCAGAGTTTACATAGTAAGGTCCCAAAAAGGTTCCATGTTTCAAAATACATCAATATAAAGTCTTTGATGATTTTATCGAATGACATAATAGTTTATAGCCTTCTTCCTTCGGTACGTGCCCTTCCGCTCCATTCTTGATTATCATGGACCTGAAATACATGCTTAAAAGGATCAACACAAAGGTTGAGTGATATTCATAGAGTTTGTTTAACGGTTGAACACAATATGTTGGTAGTATGAGTTAATTAGACTCATACTCATGTTAGAAAACAAAACAATTATTATTATATACTAAGCTCATGCAACCAATACGTTAACGGGTACCAATATCAATCAACGGTTTTGTTGCCCCGGTAAGTACTTTGCCGTCATACTTAATGTTCAAATATAGTGCATTCGTTTGAACTAATCTGCTCAAACAAATGGGATTCGTCAATCCCAATAGGCCTATTCACAATACTCGCGCTCACTAATTCTAGTGATTAAATGGTTCATGATAGGGGCCTAGGATTGGCAAGGTAGGTACTTAGTAATAATAAAACAATCAGGCAGCATACAGTTTCAAAGCATTGTGTTCGGTTTAAAAGTAGCATGTATTCCCCCCAAGGGTTTGTAAAACATTGAAGTAATGTAAAGTGGGGCTATGAACTCACCTTAAGTAAGATAGCAAGTAATGAAGGTAATGGTTGGATCGTATAGGTTTCTACGAGCAACCTATAATAGAATGTTGCGACTTAGGATCGGAGTAGAGAATATGAATATGTGCCTATATATATATATATATATATATATATATATATATATATATATATATATATATATATATATATATATATATATATATATCTTGCATTTAGTCCATGATGTGGTATGATGTATATTGTAAGTCTTTGAAAGAAAAGTTTCATGAACATGTATGTTTTATATATCGTTTACTACCGTTCGGGCCGACATAATTCAGAAGTCATGTTAGTAAGCGTTCGAGGAGCCAGGACACTTTAATTCGTAAATCCACAACTTATCTCGACGGCTTACATAATGAACTCCTCACATGAGGCTCCCTACTATTGTAGTAGTTGATAAAATATATAGATATAAGTTTTGATCCGAAAAGTTACATGTCCGATATTTGAATAAACTTAGGAAAGTTTATTTGTACATGAAGATTGTTATTAGGGGAAGTTTCATAAGTCTTGTATGACCATATTCTCTTTGTAATATCTCATGGTTCCTATTTAAGTGAAGTAGATCCAAATTGCTTGTTCAAATTATCGCCTAATTCCTTGTTTCATGTTTACGCCTAAGTAAGCTTAGATGGTCATTTCGTCATGGCCTTGCCATGACCTTTGGTCCTTGTTCAATGGTCATGAGACTCAACCTTGGCTCTAGCCATGGTTGTGGTCTTGATTATAGGTCATAAGACCTCTTATTCCTTTTAAAGTATAACCACAATATAGTGACTTATATACATGTAAATAGCTGTTAAGAAACTGAGAAATATCTCACTCGTTATTGATTTTCTGGAGGCGTGCTCCTGAGTTTTTGAAGAAAACGTGATTTCGGACAACTTTCGTGTTTTAACTTTTTCATGAAACGGACCAGAAATGCCTCTTTTTGCGTGTTTAAAGTTTTTGTAACAGAAACATTTTAGGCAGTTTTGCCGCAAATCTTTTGTAACTTCAAATGGCGTAACTTTTGACTCGTATACTCTTTTTAGGTGGTTCAAGTTGCTACGGTTTCCTTGTTAGGTCCTTTACTATAATATGTAATAATCCAATATCATATTTTTACCATTTTGATCAGGTCTTACCAAGAAAGTCACTAGTTTACTTGTTTTAGTAACTTATCTTAACAATCAATTACAACAACATGTTTTACTCATTTTTAGACATCATGGACATTCATACAAGACATAATATAGCAAGAATAATATGTAAATAACATGAGCATGATCATTTAACAAGAAGCATGTTAGGTTTGGCTTACAACTTTTGGCTTTCAAAGATGAAAGGAAGTTAACATGTAAGGATAGGACTTTGATAGACTTGCTTCAACCCACTTCACTTCATGCAATCTTTCTACCCTTGTAATCTTGAAAGATGAATGACGAAGGTTGAGGTGACTTGAGTGGATTCAAACTCAAGAGAAATCACCAAAGTATATTAGGGTTTGGAAGTGTTTGATGAATGATAACCTAACTAGAGTTTCTATCTTGAAGAAGCACTTGAACCTTGCTTGAATTTAGGAGAAATAAAGCTAAGTGTGGAGTGAATTGGGTGTGAGGATGGACGGAAACAAGGGAGGGGAGGGGGGTATTTATAGTCCTTAGAGGAGGTTACAAAATGGAACAAGTCAAAGCTTTCCTTACAAGCTTATACACATGTATACCATCCAAGACCTCTTAGCTTAGGATCAAGCCACACCAAGGGTGACTCCCCCCCTATAGGCGGTTCACAAGGCTAGGGGGTGAGTTGGCTTTGGCTTAGTATTATCCTAAGTATTAGGATGAAACTTGACTCCGGGAAATGCCAATCGTAAATGATTAGGCCTCAAAACGTAAAACCGGGTGTCGTAAAATTATGAAACTTGGAAGTATTGTTAAACATGTTCATATGTTCCATAATAAAATATAAAATGAGTGGTAGGTTCCATTTGGGTGGTAAAACCCTGCTAAAACTGGAAACACGGGTCTAAAACGCGTAATACGTAAAATGTACGAATATTGCGTAAAATTGAGAAAAGTAAAATGTTACTTTTATAATAGGTTATAAATGAATTAAAATGACTTATAATGTCTAGACTGGGCTCAGTCTAGTGTCGGTTGGTATTAAATGTCTTTTAGACATCAAATCGTAAGCCTAAAAATCACGAAATGACTTGTAAAATCAAGGAATGATTTTTGGTCAAAGGAGGAGGGAAAAATATGTTGACTTATTTTAATAAGTTGAAAACTCAAATCATTTTAGAAACGCGGTGCAGGTATAGGCTAAGGTTACGGCTGAGTAAAAACTCTTAAAAACTGAAAATTCCAGTTTTTCACGGCCGAGGCTTATTTTGGTCATGTTTTTCACAGTCATGATTAATTCTCAAATAAATCGTGAGTGTGTCAAACATTTTTCTGATGCGGGATCACTTAACGCGGTCTAGTTTCGTTGTGCGTAGAATTTTTGAATGACGTTTTACCCTAAAACGTGTAATTCCATGTAATTCCTTAATAACTTTCACGAAAATGATCTGACGAGTGTCAAACTTTTAATTTGCCATGAAAATGATTTATCACTCGAGGCCAAGAAACAAAAATCAAATTTTGGGAAAAATGAATAGTAAAAGTGAATAGTAAAATTTTCCTGGAATAGTAATTAACCTGAAAATGTGAATTGTTACAGTCTCTACCCCTTAAGGAGAACTTCGTCCCGAAGTTCAGTTGATGTTAACTACTTACGGTGTGTCTAAGAGAATTCGGGATCTCTAATATAGTGGTGTTTACTCTGATTCGTCTAAGGTTTTGGTTAAGGAGTTGTATCGGCTACAATTAAGCCCACTTATTTATAACGTATTACTTACATAAAGAAGCGTCCAAATTTATGTAAGTAAGGTATCATAGACTTATGGTTCGGTGATTTACAATTTCTTTATTTAAATGAAGAGGCGTCCCAATCCATTTAAATAAGGAGATTCTAAAACATCCTACTTAAGAATTTCCGACACAAAATCCGCCTTCTGAGGCCGATAGTAAGATAATCAAGTCATCAAATCCCTAAAGCTAAGCAATAATATTATTTAACTCAAATCTTGTGTCTCATCAAACAAGAACTGTCACAAAATCAAGTTAAATAATTAGTTATTACTGAGCTCCATGTTTTTAATGACTCGACTAATCTCTGGGGCTCCTTATAATACTAAAGTCACATCATCTAACAGCGTGGAACTAAACCAACAACTACCAAGAAGCGTATGTGTATGTAGTGTGTGTAAGGCAAATAAAGAGGAGAGTCTTAACGTATATAGCAGTTATAGTCTAGGCACTAAATGCAACCTAGTTCTCTATAACCAAGGCTCTGATACCAATCCATAACACCCCCAAAATACCGCAGCGGAAGACTGTGTCACAGGGGTGCTACTTCATAATACAAAGTACAAGTTATAGAAAACGAACTCTAAATGAGACGTTTTGAAAAGTTACCATCCGATTAATGAATTCAAAGTTACAAACATGAGATTCCAAAGTATGATACATAAATGTATACAAAGTTTTTGAATGGTAAATGATAAAAGCGTAAGTCTTCAGAATATGCAGCTTGACTCTAAGTTCCACGCACTAGCTATCGCCTTACTAACCTGAGATAAACATGCTAAAGTGTCAACACAATGGTTGATGAGTTCATAGAGTTTGTCTTAAAACAGTTGAAAAGCCTTAAAAGAATATTCGCACAGCAAAGGCATCGTGAATCCACTCAGTTGCAAGTCCCGCCCATAACAACACTTGCAACCTGTGTGTCCACAACCCACTGCTAAAAGATAGTTTACATAATACACCGGATTATATTCACCCAAGGCCAGGAATATATGGCAATGGTGGGGGCATCTCCCAAATAGTACTATGACATCCAAGGTCAAGCATAGACACAAGGGTAGGGGAATCTTCCCATGAGTACTACCAATACCTCTCCGACAGAATAGAGTATTATGTATGCACGTAAATACGAATCTTGTATTTAATTTAAGCAAGTATAGTGTATCAAGTATGTATAACGCAATCAAGTATAATGCCAATCAAGTATAACACAATCAAGTATAAATGTTTAAGAGTATTTGTACAAGTAAGCAAGTAGTTGAGCATGTATCTCCCCCAAAAAGTTAAAACAAGTATAAAAAGAGTAGGGGCTATGACTCACCTTAAGTCTATGTAATGAGAAATGAAAGTGGTAGTCGAATCGTGAAAGTCTCTAAGAGCAGCCTATAATAGAACGTTGCGACTTAGGTTTGGAGTAACGTCTAAGAATACGAAGAATTGCCTATATATGTCTTGCATAATGTTCATGATGTAGTACTTAGTATATAGTGTAAGTCGTTGAATATAAGTGGTTTATGAAACATGTATAGTTTGTATATCGCTTACTACCGTTTGGGCCGACATAATTCAGAAGTCATGGAGTAAACGTTCGAGGAGCCAGGACACTTTAATTCGTAAATCCACAACTCATCTCGACGGCTTACTTAATGAACTTCTCACATGAGGCTCTATACTATTGTAGTATTTGATAACATATATATAAGTTTTTTATCTTTAAAAGTTATATGGTCTTTAGCCGTGGCTTTGCCGTGACCTTGGTCATTGTTACCATGGTCTTGAGACTCAACCTTGGCTTTAGCCATGGTTGTGGTCTTGGCTTTAGGTCATTAGACCTCTTGGTCTTAGTAAATCATAACTATTATATAGTGACTTTGGTCTAAAAATGGCTGTTAAGAATTTGAAGAAAATTATCACTCGGAAAGCGTTTTCAGGGCTCGAGCTTCTTCATTCCTGAATGAAAACGGCATTCCGGACAACTTTCGTGTTTTAACTTTTTGATGAATCGGACCAGAAGAGTGACTTTCAAAATGGCAGAATGCAAAACAGTAGGGTATAGGCAGTTTTGCCGTTTTGGTTTCGCTAACTTCTTATGGCCATAACTTTTGACTCGGGTACTCGTTTTGGGTGATTCAAATTGCTATGTTTTCCTTGTTAAGTCCTATTTAACAGTAAGTAAGTGTCAAATATCATAGTTGTACTATTTTGGTCGTGGTTCTCCATAAAAGTCACTAGTTTACTTGTTTAAATAACATGAGTTAATATATAGTTTCCATAACTTGTTTTACTAGTTTTTATACATCATGAGCATAATACAAAGACCATATATAGCATGAAAGAAACATAATAAGCATGAAAATGATATTGAGCAAGAAAGTGTATAAGGGTTTCTTACAACTTTTGGCTTTCTAAAGAAAGGAAGTCAAGTATAGAACTAGGACACTAAACCTAAGCTTGCAAACCCTTCGCCATAACTCTTGAAACCCTTGCTAGCCTTGATCTAACCCTTGTGAAAATCATTTAACTTCAGCCCTAGTAACCTTGTGTAGCTCCTAAATCAACCATGGAATCACCAAACAAACTTGAGAACTAGGTAGAGAATACTAAGACCTTGAACTCTTATGTGTAACTTATAGTTTGAAGATCAAAGGATCATGGTGCTAGGGATTTGTTGTGTGTCGTTTTTATTGATGAAGAGAGAAAGGAGAATGAGTTTTCTAAGTCATGTGTGATCATTTATATAGGCTAGGATGAGGAGGTTAGGAAAGTGTTAGGAAAGTGCCTAAACTTGGTGACCAAGTTGTAAATAAGTATGATCTAATGGCTAAAGTCATGAGATGAAGCCACAAGTGTGAATCCCCCCCCCCCTAAATGGCAGTTCAAGATGGATAAGGGTGACTAGATGATGACTCTTGGTGCTATCTTGCTTAGTTTGTGTATTTTGACTCCGTAAAATGCTAACCGTAAGTTGTTAAGTCACGAAACGTAAAACTGGGTATCCTAAAAATATGAAACTTATAAATATGCTAGAACTTATCAATATACTCCATAATAAAATATAAAATGAGTGGTAGGTTCTATTGGGGTGCTCAAACCCTGCTAAAACTGGAAACACGGGTCTAAAACGCGTAATACGTAAAACGTACGAAAGTTGCGTAAAATTGATAAAAGTAAAATATAACTTTTCTAATAGGATAATAATGACTTAAAATGGCTTATAATGTTTAGGCTGGGCTCAGTCTAGTGTCGGTTGGTATTTAATGTCTTTAAACTTAAAACCGTGAGCCTAAAAATCAATGAATGATTTGTAAAATCAAGGAATGATTTTTGGTCAAAGGAGGAGGGAAAAATATGTTGACTTATTCCAAAAATGTGAAAACTCAAATTGTCTTAGAAACACGGTGCAGGTATAGGCTAAGGTTACGGCTGAGTAAAAACTCTTAAAAACTGAAAATTCCAGTTTTTCACGGCCGAGGCTTATTTTGGTCATGTTTTTCACAGTCATGATTAATTCTCAAATAAATCATGAGTGTGTCAAACATTTTTCTGATGCGGGGTCACTTAACGCGGTCGAGTTTCATTGTGCGTAAAATTTTTGAATGACGTTTTACCCTAAAACGTGTAATTCCGTGTAATTCCTTAATAACTTTCACGAAAATGATCTGACGAGTGTCAAACTTTTAATTTGCCATGGAAATGATTTATCACTCGAGGCCAAGAAACAAAAATCAAATTTCGGGAAAATTTCGGGAAAAATGAATAGTAAAAGTGAATAGTAAAATTTTCCGGGAATAGTAATTAACCTGAAAATGTGAATTGTTACAAAAACTGCTTCTCTTGATGGTTTGACCATCGAGTATTTTTGGCTTTGGTTAACCAATCTTCTTCTGCATGGATGGTGTATTCTTTTCTCGAACGCCCGCACTACTACACAAACAGGTTTTTCTCACGGCAAAATCTGTGGGAAATCCTGTGTGAAAGGGCCTTTTCCCACGGATTTCACACGGAATTGTTCCATGTGTAAAAACCTCGTGGGTAAATATTTTCCCACTGATTTTCCTACCGCGTTGACTATTTTTCCCACAAATATCGTTGTGTGTAATCTGCAGGTATATTACCCCCAAATTTCCCATTGCGTTGACTATTTTCCCCACAAATATGATTGTGTGTAATCTGTAGGTTATTACACACAGATTTCCCACTACAGTTTCCGTCAAATATTTCCCACCAATTTATTCCCCCACGAACCTTCCCACTGATTTCTCGTGGAATATTTGTGTGAAACCGGATCAAAATTTTATAGAATACAATAAATTTTTAATATTTATATAATTATAAAATTAGAATCTAATAACTAAATGCAATATTATGTTAATATGTATTAACTGAAATCCAAAATAAGAGTTGTAAGTAGCACATGAAGTCATAATATACAAAATGAAAGATCCCATTAAAGCACATATAAACTTACAAAGACCCAACAACAATCAATCTGATGTAATAGGATACGGTAAATTAACATATACTTAGTTCGACCCTAGCTACTTGACTAAAAAAGTAAGCTTTATGTATTTTTTTTTAAACATTACAAGGTGCATAATCTCTTCTATGATCTCTATAATGCATCCATCTTTGCCAATAGCCATGATAGCAGTTTCCTAACCTGTATGTTTTCAACAAAATGCAAAATCAAATTAGTGCACATAACCAAAATAAAAATTAGATCTAAAAACTAATAGTAGTTAAATATAACAAAATCAAAAAACATATTATTAAATCTAACAAAAACCCAAAAAAACATAGATCCGCATATACGACTCCGAGATCTAACAAAAATGGACCATGGAAGCCTTCAAACAACACTTGCTAGCTAGAGACAAGTTGTATTTAGATGTTATTGGATGTGCTATTAATAATTCTTGAAAATATTAAACGAGACAAAAAAAATATGAGAAGCTAGCATTTCTATTCGAGTGTCTTGCTATCAAGAACAAAGAAAATGATTGATTTGTATTAAAGAGATAAGAAGATTGTGGCTGTGGTTTGTAACATACAAAATAGTAGTGAAAGTTGCGCCAAAAAAAGTAGAGGGTGGCGTGCATATAAGATTAGTTAGGGTTATCAGAATAAGTGGTTTATATAGCTAGGTTTATCAAGGTTTTTAGTGAGCCGGTTCTTGAGTGGGCCGGTTCTAGAATTAGGATTGTTCACAATCGGGTAATACTAGGGTATTAAAACGAGTTGTGTTCGTATTGTCTTATTCGGGTTATTGTGTTGGTGGGTTAGTATAAATTTTTACCCAAACACGACCCATTTATTAATCGTGTCAAGAAATTCAACGCTAACCCAGACCTGCACAACACGTGTAACTCTTTTGTAACCCGTTTAAGTAAATAGGTCAAGCAGTAAATAATGCTGGTGGTTTGTTTATTTTTTTTTTTTGAACGGAGAAATTTTATTAAAAGAGCTAGCAAGAAGCTAGACTAGAAAGAAATTACATATAAATCACAGTTAACGGGTCATTTAGCCACACAACCCAAGAAACATTTAACTTCCTACACATATTCTTGTCACCCAAATAAAAGTTTGAGAATCTTTAAGAGGCTTCTTCAAAGAGAATAAAGTCGCGTTCCTATACATCCAAATACGCCACCACATGGAGAAAATATAGGCTTTCAAAACAAATGTCACCACATGGTTTGTTTATTTAATTAATTTAAATGCAAAAATTATATGAGGATCTAAAATATGATAAAAATAACATACAAATAATTGTACGACAATTTTCTGAGTTATAAGCGTCAATTTCAATAATATTTAAGGTATAATCGTAATTCACTCATATTAAGTTGTACATAAAAAATACATTTAATCCACATTTAACATAAAAACCAGGTTACATATTTTATTTTTAGATTCTTATACACTTAAACGGGTTCACGGGTTCACCTATTTAATACTTACTCAACCCAAAAACGACTCGTTTATTTAACAGGTTAGATTGGTTAACCTGTTTTTGACCCAAACATGTTTATCCTCGACCCAAACATGTTTATCCACAAATAAGTTATACAAATAAACACATATATTTGTGATACGCATAAATAGCTACATTAATAAGCAAACACGTACAATATGAAACTATAAACATATAAAAACACATAGATAGTAATGTGAGAATGTGTAAGTATATAGAAATGCAAAACCGATATCTTTTGTGGGAAATCTGTGAGTAATTACCCACAAATTTCCCACGAATTTATCAAACCGGTAGGTAATTTGTAGGAAAGTACCAACAGATTTCCCATGAACATAATCATCTATCATGTTTTTGACATACTTACACATTCACAAATGTACCTTCTTATATATAGACATACAAAAGTGCAATGAAGGCTAAAATCAACTTAAACTACGCATGTACATTCATTAATAGATGCACGATGGTTCATAAAGCACATGTCTAAACAAACATCCACATATATACATATACATTTGTGACACATAAACAAATAGCTAAATAAATACGAAGACACATATAATTGAAACTATTAAACCATATTAAGACAAGATTGTAATATGGAAATTTGTAATTATAAAGAAACATAAAAAAAACAATTTTTGTACATTACATGTTTTCACAAATAAGTTATACAAATAAAAACGTATGCTTGTGATACGCACAAATAGCTACGTTAATAAGCAAACACGTACAATATGAAACTATAACCACATAAAAACACACATATATAGTAATGTGGGAATGTGTATGTATATAGAAACGCAAAAACAATATCTTTTGTGGGAAACCCATGAGTAATTACCTACAAATTTCCCACGAATTTATCAAATCGGTGGGTAATGTGTAGGAAAGTACCGACAGATTTCCCACAAACATAATCATTTATTATGTTTTTGACATACTTATACATTTACAAACATGTTAGACATATATACATATACATTTTGAGCACAAACATGTTAGACATATATACATATACATTTGGAACACACAAACAAATAGCTAAGTAAATACGAAGACACATATAATTAAAACTAATAAACCATATTAAGACATATAATGTAATATGAGGATTTGTAGTTATAAAGAAACATAAAAACAATTTAAAAATAAACACATATGCTTGTGATATGCAGAAATAGCTACATTAATAAGCAAACACGTACAATATGAAACTATAAACACATAAAAACACATAGATAGTAATGTGGGAATGTGTAAGTATATAGAAATGCAAAAACGATGTCTTTTGTGTGAAATCCGCGAGTAACTACCTACAAATTTCCCACGAATCGGTGGGTAATTTGTGGAAAACTACCAATGGATTTCCCACTGACATAATCATCTATTATGTTATTTACATACTTACACATTCACAAATGTACACATTCTTATAGATGGACATACAAAAGTGCAAGGAAAGCAAAAATCAAATTAAAATACGTATGTACATTCATTAGTTGATATACATGGTTCATAAAGCACAAGTCTACACAAACATGTTACACATATATACATATACACTTGTGACACAGTCAAAAATAGCTAAATATATACGAAGACACATACAATTGAAACTATTAAACCATGTTAAGACATAGATTGTAATATGGGAATTTCTAACAATAAAGAAACATAAATAAAATATTATTGTGGCTAATGAGTAAGTAATTATCCACATATTTCACATAGACTAATTAAATAATATTTTTATTAAATAAGACCGTGTGAAATCCGTGGGGAATATAGCTACAGATTTGCCACAAACTTATGTTCGTCGCTAATATGTGTGAAATTTGCAACAGATTTCCCATAGAAGTCCGGTCAACACAATTAGTGTGAATACTGTCGCTAATTCGTGGGAAATTTGCGACCGATTTACCATGAAAACTTGGTCAACAAATTGGTGTGTAAACTGTGGGAAATCCGTGGTTAATTTGCGACTGATTTCCCACGGAAATTTGGTTTACAATTTGGTGTGTAAATTGTCAGTAATCTGTGGGAAGTTTCCCACGAATTATTTTCTGTGGGTAAAGTTTGTGGGAAAAACCATTATGTGTAGTAGTGTTGTGATCCCTTTGATGCGAAAATGTGTTTTTCGTTCACTTCTTGGGATTCTTCTGCCGTGTATCGATTTGAATCAAGAGGTGATTCAAAGTTATGGGTGCTTGGTTTGATTCTTCAGAAAACAGGTGTGTTTGATCCTTGTTTTTTGAATCAATAATTTGCCCCTTTGATGACTCTGTGTTATATCGAATTTGGTATATGGTTTTTCTTTGTTTTTGAATCGATTAGATACCGGTTGTGTTTAAACCGTGTACTTTCTTGATCCTTGGGTTCTGTCTTGTTTTGGTATGTTTTTGACTGAATTTTTTGCAAAAAATAAAGAGGAACCTTTTTTTTATGCCGGTAAAATAATCTCTTTTGTGATTGATACCTAGGTGACGAAAAAATGGATTCTCTTGATTGTAAAACACAATAAAATGATTTTTGATTATTGTGGTTTCGAATGGATTTTGCAAAAAAATTTTTTTTTACCGAGACACAAGAATTTATATCGATTCAAAAACAAGGGTGTAACAAAGACCTTGGTATATGATGATTTGGTTAAAAATTACCAAACCTGCTCTGATACCAATTGTTGGCCTTTAACGATGGATCTATGGTCTATAGCGTGGTCAAAATATACCAAGACACAAATACGGGATTTAATCTTTACTTGAAATAAATAAGTTTTATAAATCTGTCATCAATCTTGTTCGAATACAATAGCTATCTATATATACATGTCGAATGGGTACAAATGAAAGGTTGTGTTGGTTCGAATCCAACAGGTATGACTCTTCGACTATAACTGTCATATAACTGTTTTTGTAACTAACTTAGTAACTAACTTCTAACTGCTTTTCCAGAAGATTGGGATTAACCCAATAGATCTTTTTCCGGTAAAAAACGTTTTTCTAAAATTCACTAAACCTGTTTATCTACACTACAAGGTGGGCTAGTTGGGGTGGTTGGAGGTAGCACCCTCCAGCCCCCCTACCATCTCCGTCACTGTTTGTAGCATTGGAGCATGCAAAATCATTAGTATTTTTCATTATGTTTTAAAAGCTGTAACCATTATAGAGCAAACTTTGCCCCCTTCATCCATACTGAACAACACAAGATATGGCACATACCAAATATATATTCACATGTTTCAGTGTTAGAATATTAGTGTGTAATAGTTAGGATATAAGTTTAGGGGGTTAATTGTATTTTAGCTCAAACTTAAGGAGGTTAGTCATGTATTAGGAAAGTTCCTAACCTCCTTAATTGTAGAACCCTTGTTCACCAAGGATTAGGTTTCTCCCCCTCATTCTCTATAAATAGGGATGAGGGGGTGATGTTTTATTTGTACCTTCTTTTCTTGCTCACGTTTAATAAACGTTTGAGTGTAAAATATCTCGTGTGTGTTGGTGCCACTCGGCATTAAGGGATCATAACCCTTTGCCGAGGTCTTGTTGGAGTAGTTCTTGATTCGTGGTTCCGCTCTAGAAATCGGTTTGTTGGATTTCTTCCAACAATTGGTATCAGAGCCTAGTTCGAGAAGAACGAATCACACAATGTGGATAGAGCTAAAACAAGAGAAACGAGTGAACCGGGTTTGGTTCGTCGGTTACTGCGCAGTCGTGAGAGAATTGGCGCTGCGGGTTCGTTAACCGTTGGATTTCTATGAAATTCGAACCGTAGGTTGAAGACACATAAATCTGGGATCTCACTGGAGGGAACTTGCATCGGAGCTTCCAGGAAAGAGATATAGGTTGTCGAATTTTCTGGTTTGGTTGTTGTGTTCTTTGTCGTTTTTGGTTATTGTTTGGCTATCGTTGTGTAGATTACACGGTTCAAGGTTTCTAGGTTTTGGAGTCAAGATTACTTGGGAAACAAGGTTCTTGAAGTTGTCTTACAAGGAGGTGGATCGAATCTCCTAGGGTTATAGGAAATCATTTTCTTTTGTCACAAGGTTCTTGAAGTTTCGGTTTTGAGCTTCAAAGGTGACAAGGTTTGCAAGAAGTTTCAACTTCAAGTTTTCGGTTTCTTGGAATTCAAGTCTTGGTGGTTCTTGGAAGACAAGTAAGGTTTAGCTTTGTCTTGAGATTCAAGAAAAGTGATTACTTGGAGTACAAGGTATATCAAGGTTGTAAACTTGAGGTGGAAAGCTCGAAGCTTTAGGATTTTTCTAAACGTTAGTAGATCAATTATTACAAGAAATCGGGTTTAGCACACGGCTTGTGAGACTTGTTGGTAAAGTTGGTTAAAAAGCAACTTAACAAGGTTTGTAGCAAGGTTAAAGAAGAATGGCTAGTATGAATACTAGGTTAAACATCGAAAAGTTCTATGGGAATATTGTACAAAAACATGGAGGTTCAAAACAAGTTGGGTTCAAGCAACTTGGTCTTGGTGTTAAAACAAGGGTCCATGGAGTACATGTTCAAAAGCGTGTTTGGTTTGAGGTGGAACTACAGGGAGCTCAGGAAAATCGTGAAGCTGAGTAATTCAGGAGAGTAACGATCATGCTGTAGTGGCTCAAAAAAAGTTGGAGGTTAAACAACTTGAAGGAAAGACAAACACGGACTGCTTGGTAAAAGAGCAGGAAAAGGTACACCTTGGTATAAAGGTGGGGGCAGACATTATGAAAACTGGAGTACCTGGTCAAGAAGGTGCAGTGAGTAATGTTGCTGAAAGGTATAGAGGTAACAGTAATATGGCTGCTTTAGGAGTTGCTAGAGTGATAAAAGAAGATGCAAATGAGTCATTGACTTTCAAGAATGCAGTTGCTTGTGAGGTAATTTCCAAGTGGATGGCTGTAATGAAAGAAGATATGGATACTCGGCCTAGTATGTGTATGCTCAGCAACGGTTTCAGGCGAAGCAGTGACGACAGTAACATATATTATTGGAACTATGCACAAGGTATGTTCATATATCTATTCCTCTATATAGATTATATGGGGTTTACTTGTGAAACCAAGGCTAAGATCTGGGTTACCAAGGGTTTGCTGGATGAAGCAAAGGGAATTATACTTGGTATGAAGATCTTCAGGACTCAGAGTGGTAATACTCTGAGGGTGTCACGATTCAGGTTTTCCAACGGGATGTCGGTTCAGATATTGTTGGGGGGACACTCTACACTGTCGTTAGAGGGTAGTCTGTCAAGGAATCGTGATGAAGAAAAGAAGAGTAAGGGGTCATGTATATATGCAGTTGGAAGTCATAAGTATCAAGTTGTCTGCATGAGACCTGACATAGCATCTACGGATGTGGGAATGTTGGATAGGTTTGATCGTTGATTACAGATGGACGTACATGATTTTGTGGATTATGACTACATCATGGGTAGATCAATCATAATGTACAGGTTTATGATACAGGAATGTGCGGTGAGCTGGGAAGCTATGTTGTGGCACATGATGACTTTGTTAACAACTAAAGCGGAGTATATGACACTTACTGGAGAATTGAAGGAGGATACATGGCTAAAGGGATTCTCTACAGAGTTAGGATTTGAGCTAAGGTTAGTAGCGGGTATTGCTACTGGTGCCTTGACGAAGGCGGTCCCCGGTCCGAGGTTCCAGCACTGGTTGAAGCTGCTGCATATCGGAGAAGGCTAACTATTACCACTAAGGTGGAAATTGTTAGAATATTAGTGTGTAATAGTTAGGATATAAGTTTAGGGGGTTAATTGTAATTTAGCTCAAACTTAAAGAGGTTAGTCATGTATTAGAAAAGTTCCTAACCTCCTCAATTGTAGAATCCTTGTTCACCAAGGATTAGGTTTCTCCCCCCTCATTCTCTATAAATAGGGATGAGGGGGTGATGTTTTATTTGTACCTTCTTTTCTTGCTCACGTTTAATAAACGTTTGAGTGTAAAATATCTCGTGTGTGTTGGTGCCACTCGGCATTAAAGGATCATAACCCTTTGCCGAGGTCTTGTTGGATTAGTTCTTGATTCGTGGTTCCGCTCTAGAAATCGGTTTGTTGGATTTCTTCCAACATTCAGCATGCAACTTATCACCCTTGGGTGTTGATATCAACCAAAATATGTGAAAGTAATGTATGTTTGTACGTAGGCGCGCACAAGTACAGACGCCAGACATGTGTGCTAGTGTGAGAAACATGTTTAAATATGTTCTAAAAAAGATTCATGTAAGTAATCACAAACACAAGAGTACACAATGCCCCATGCTACAAATATTACTCGTATATTTGAGAGAAGTAAACATACCATCCATAAGTAAATGTCACTTATTTACAGAATGTTTCGGTTAATAAAAAATGCAACAAAAGCCACATTCCGAGTTTCCGGCTATTACAGACAGGAGACCCTGCCAAATCAAACTTTATTTACAAAAAAACTACGTTTATATCAATTCTACATCACGTAAACTCGTGCACATGAGCCTGGTATCTAAACAACAATGATACATGAATCGGTGCACACGAGCCTGGTATCTAAACAACAATGATGCATGAATCGGATTGAATAGCATAAGGCTCTTAACTAAAAGTTTAAAATGCATGACCAAAACCATGTGGTGCAGATTGCATTTGGTTGGGTGTGTGAGGGCTTTTTGATCCTGAATCTAAGACAGCGCCACCATTTTGGGGAGGGTCACTATACCTGCCGCTGTGACCACCGGACCGAAACCTAGAGTCTAGCCGCAAGAACCATTGGCAGCAGAATCGAAAGCAGATCTCCAGTCATCACCTGTTGAGTCTCCGTTAATTCTTAGATTATCTATTGATGTCAGATCATATGATCAATTCCTTAAAACTAGAACAAGAGGGAGAACAGAAAAGTTTATATTCTCAACTGGATAATGGAAACTTAAGTTATACACCATTCTCATGTAAGAGTAGAGGAGGCAATCTCAACTCATTTACTTATGAATGGGTTGATTGAGGTAATGTTCTATAATTAGTTTATAAGAAAACAGGTCAAACATTGCCCCAAGTGTATTACTCATGCATACAACCAACTAAATCGCTTTATTCACTAAATTATAATTTTACTGTAATAATTATATATTGTACTTATATGTAACACCAAAAAAAGTGTTTCGGGTCAACTCGACCCCTTTCAAAGTGTATAAAAAAGTAAGGGTTTAACTCAAGCCCGTTTTGACCCACACGTTTGTCCACATATATGCAAGACAAAAGAGGCAAGTTTCAGGATTAATAATACCTGCAGGGTTACCATTTGACATAGTTGAAGGCGCAACTGCTTGATTATCATGATGACCGAGTTGCATGGCAAGTTTAGAGAGCACAGAGTATTGTCTCTGAACTTTCTCTCTTTTACGCTTCACATTACTATCCTCTTGAAGCAATTCTTCAATCATCATCGTACTTTGGGAACTATAAAACAGTAAAAACAGAAGTAATGAATTTCCTTTTACATATAATCAAGGCAAGAAGAAAGGTAGATTAATGGGTTATTATTACGTGTAATCTAATATGCAGAATGAGTAAAACGCAGATGCTGACCTTACAGCAATGTAAAGCTTATTCAGCATTTCTTCTTTAGCTTTTTCTACTTGGCAAAGAACAACAGCCTACACAATACAACAAAATGGGAAGCTTAAATAAACATAGGTTGGATCACACACAATGATAATGGATTTGGAAAGATAAAGAAATACCTTGGGCACATTTGCTGCGAGGCTGTTCAAAACAGCCTCACAATATCCACGTACTTCTTGAGCCATCCACCGAAGTTCTTCCTCTGGATCTGCAGGCTTTCTGGGCGCTGTATCCTAATATTTTCATGTAACTTTAGTTTCGAAATTAACAAGTATGTAATCAGTTTCTATTGTTTGAAAACAGATTCTGCTTTTAAATTTCTTATTATTCAGGGGTTACATATTCAGTGTCATACCAACTACAATAAAGCTGATTATTATGAGAAATAAAACTATATAAAACTTCACTTACCGAACCTGAGACCTGTAAGCATATTGTACAACACGGCTATCCTTTTTTCACACACAAAAAAAGTATTTTTGGTCATTTTAACTATTAATTCCTTAAATTATCAGATTTTCCACACTTGAATATCTGACTATCTTATTATCACAGCTTAAAACAACACGAGCACATTCTCAAAACTATCATTTTACAGGCCACTTTGTTAGAGCTAATTATGTCAACTAAATTTTTGTTCTCACAATCTACATCAGAATATGCATCCAAACACCCACCTAATCATTCAACTAATTATTTTTTAAGATGCAACATATAATTGAGTTTATGTCAAAATACTAATAAATCATAATACTCAGTTACTCATGTGTGACACGTCTGGTGGACTTTGCCGAATGGATGGACCGTCTTCTTTTGTAACTACTTGATCCTTTTTGTCACCAGTTATGGATTTTAATTTGTTTAACCACTCAGCTTTATCTGCAGCAGTCTCAGCCTTCAACACAACAGTGCTGTGAGCTGTAGAACCAATTAAACCTTTCAACATCGTCTTATATGAAACCTTGCTTCTTATCCTGAACACTAGGCTGGGCACCTTTTCTTCTCCCTTTGAACTCTTAGAACTTTTGGACTGGCAAGCTTCTTCTTCAATTTCTTGTATATTAGATTCCTAAGGCATAAAAACACAGTACGGCTTAGCAACAAACTTCTTCAATTAAGCATTAACTGAAGATCAAGCGTAAAGGATAGTATAAAATCATCAAGTTAAATTTGAAATCCCTCTTAAGGTCCAAGCTGCAGAGGAATACGTAACCCATACCTCTAAATTAATGACGCCACGAAAATATCTATCTTCTTGTTTCTTAGTGTATCCAAGCTGTAGAGGAATACGTAACCCATGTGAGTCCAACAAACAAACTGTTTTGTTAAGACGATTGTAAAAGATATAAATTTGACAATTTGTTTAGCAACTCAAAGTGTCATAATATACCAACAAACAATACCATTCTGATGATGTTACTAACCTTCCCAGTTTTCTCATTTAAAACAAACCATCTCCTACTCCATCCATTAGTTTTTGTACTTTTCTTCAACAAGAATCCTGCAAAACATACAAATGCAACAATAGTGAGTGAGTAGTATCAGTATGTCAGATACTTGGTGGATGTCAGCCCCAAGGTTCTCATCCCACCAGACAGGCGGCATCAAAGGGTCTCACAAACATTACATATGAAACAATAATGATGTTCTAAATAAAGAACGTTTAGGATAAATATATCCTAATAAGTAAAAATGTGAGAAAGATGTAAAAACCTGCTACAATCTCCCCCTCAGGTCCTGAGATCTTTAAGGCAGGCGCCTCTCGCACATCCTTATCTTTTTTTGTTTCTTTTAGTAGGTTCAATTTTAAGGTCTGCCCAGGTTCTTTCCCACCATTTTGAGGACTAGTCGCCTAAATTAAGTACAAAAAAGTAGAAGTTTAAAGTAAATAAATCTCAGGTTATTGGTAAGGAAATTTATAACTTTAAAGTATATTAATTTGATCAAGCAATTAATGTTGATTTGATTTACCCCATTATGTAAATATGGTTCAACATCAACAGCCGTCTTGGAAGAATTTATTTTAGCATCTTCCTCTCGTCTCTGCTTTTTCCATCCTGGCATGAATATGAGAATGTCTTTGTTATATAGGAAAGCATAATCTAAATAAGCAATTAAAAAACTGCATAAGTCCATTTATAATATACGAACAGTTAAATGATATCTTGTGTCATGCACATGTTATAACATGCTGAGACATATCATTGTGATTATTGAGCGCACCTTTTCTGCACCAAATGATTGAAGTGTTTTGGTTGGATGAACACACGCTCCATGTCAATAAGTGCAGCCACCATGATCTTAGCTTCATTCTTAAACCCCTCCAGGGCAGCAGTTGCTGTTGACACAACCTAGTTGAATAATTAAGCAACAAAAGTATAATATTAAAGCACAAAAAAAGGTTCACTAGGACTATCATAATAAATTGCGGGTAATATAGATGCGTACCTCTCTCTTGAATTGAGGATATCTTCCTAGGCCTGGTGTAGCATTTTCCGATGCTGAAACTACATCCACAAGCACACGATGAACCTGTGTATAATCAAGCCTCATTAAAGCAAGTTATAGAGCAGATAAAATAATAATAATTATTATAAATAATATATATATATATATATATATATATATATATATATATATATATATATATATATATATATATATATATATATATATATAAAGGTAAATAATATAGATAAACAAAAAGAGAAGATAAAATAATGAGGGAATTTTACCTCATCTACACAAAGGCGTGATGGTTCTTTTGCCATTTCTAGTATACTTCTTATTAAAAACCGCAGCCCTTTCTCGGGAGAAATAAGATAAGGCTGGTAACCATCTGCTTCAAGCACAACCTGATAAAAATCCCGCAGTCATCATGTAGTGATGGAAATAATTTTGAGTGAAATAAATGAAGAGAATCATACCCTCTTAACGTTATTCAAGTCGAAATGTTTGTCTAGAGGAAGCTGCTTGATCCTATTTGGAAAATTACCCTCAAAACTTGAAACAACTTTCCACCCACTACCCTGAAAAAGTCACCCGCATAACTAAATGAATGTGTTAAATGATTCAAGCTGAATGAAAAACGATGGGCAAGTGTCCCTGTATGAAACGTCTTATTAACCAAAATTTACCAGTTTATTATTATAAACCATTTTAATCTAAGTGTGTTCTGATAACAATGAACAATTAGTGATAAATGACCCATCACATTATGATTACTACCTGTATTAAGCTAGCAGCACATTAGCCAAAATTTTAAAAAAAAGTGGGTAGATGTAGGTTGGCAAGGATACTGTCTATCTGCAGCTATATGTAAACATAAAATAGTTGTAACACGGATGTTATTTTATCGTTTGGAAATTAAAGTAACACAAAGTCATGCCTATACTGTAACTGGGCAATATTACATGAAATATTATGTGACATATCATATACCATGAACAAATTAATAATAAACCAATAAGAACTTCGAATTTCTGTGTTGACTCCTTAATGTTAAGACCCTTTACAGCTTTACTTACATTGCCTCCACATCTGTATTTTAAGATAGGGGTAAAAAAATTGCTTTTTTTTTTTTGGTCTGTAGGTTATTGTGGAGATGTATGAATTCTTATAGGGTGTTTGTTTCGGCTTATATAGTGGGCTTATGGCTTATATGCTTTTCGGCTTATGTTTCATAAGCTCACTTTTTGTGGCTTATTTTGAAATTTTTTGGCTTATATAGGCTTATTATAACATGATAAGCTTATATAAGCCGAAAAGTTTCAAATTAAGCCACACAAAGTGAGCTTATGAAACATAAGCCGAAAACAAATTAAGCAATAAGCTCGCTATATAATAAGTCTTAGCATGTTCAATCATGTCCAATTAAGCAATAAGCCGAAACCAATTAGTTTGTTTAAATCATGTCCAGCTTGCATGGAAACTTTTGTGAAGTTAATTCACAACAGACAGTAGAAAATCAAAGCTACCAAAAATCTAAGTTATTCATACTGTGCATATATAGCGACTAGTACTTCGTTTCAAATGCTCACCTCCCCGCTAGATATATGTTGAAGAAATTTGTCCTCGAATTCGCGGCAAAGCTCTAAAGCCAAAGCCCTTGTACCTTCAGAACCACGGACCATTGATTCTCTAAGCCTTACCAACTCATCCTGCACAACTTGAGATTTACCTTGAAGCCTGTACAAGTTTTAGAAGAAAATAAAAGTGATTGGTTTGAAGGCCTAACAGAAATGAACAAAAAGGGTGCATATGTGAAGATGATAATGCAACTACGGTATTAGCTATATATATAATCAAACTAGAATTGAAGAGCATTTGTCTGATTACAACTGAGCTCCTTGTATTTAGTCATTTCCTACATATTTTGAAACTCGCATGTAAATAAAAATCAACAGAAACATCAAGAAAAAAAATATTATGATCCATCACCAACTACAAAATATTTAAAATCTGAACCGTTAGGGAGAGGTTAATATATGGTACAGTTAATAAACATTTCAAGCAACATGTAAAATATTTAGCAAATAAACAACGATGAAAAGACAGAGAGCTGAATAGTCCACTTACCCTGATAGAAGACTTGAAAGCCTAATTTTCATACGGCTACGCATTTGATCAGAAAGGGTTGCCATCAAGGCTATTCTACCAAGTTTACTCTGAGGAGCTCCTGGAAGCAAAGCTTTTAGACTTTCACTTTCAGCTAGCCAGGAAATTTCTAATGAGTTATCAGATCCCAACGGTGCTGAAGCGATGGAAACCGATTGAGCAATTAAAGCAACCCATGGGATATCAATTGTAATCTCTGGTCCTTGACCTAACAGAAGTGCTTGAATAGCTGCAAGGACTTTGGAATCTGATGAAACTTGATCTATTTTAGTGATGACACCAACAGTTCTTGTAGCTACAGTAACCAATAAACATGTTTACGACTTAAGGATTTATAAAAAAATAAGAATACAACTTGGACAAAATTTTGTAGTACTAAAACAGTGAACACTAAACTCACATTCTCCGTCATATTGCTTTGCAATTCTGAGTGCTTTAGCAGAGGAAATTTCTGCTGCCTGAGCAGCTGGTATTATAACCAGCAGTATTGCATCATTGTGTTGTGCATATTCCTTCTGCAAGAACACTAGCTATTAAAATACGAGTAAATTGCATTCTTACTGAGAAAAAACACCAGAATGAAAGCAACTCACCAGTGAATCATTTGGTTTTCCTTTATCGACTCCAGGCAAATCAACCAACTTCAAAGGAGGTGCTATGATATGAATCCATAGATTAATATTAGCTAACTACCGACATGCAGGGTAGATATATGAGGGAAGCAGTTTAAAACATGAAATTCCAGTATTTAAAATTGCATGTTGAACTGTATCATCATGTCAAAGAATGTGATTCGATCAACTAAATCTAACTTCAAGGGAAGCAGGAAGGGAGTTATTGTAATTCATCCAAATGTATGTTTACGATTAAAAATAAATATATTTTTGTTTTCAATAATTATGTATGCCTCCATCTACCAACTACAGGAAGGGTTTTTTTTTTTTTTTTTTTTTTTTTTTTTTTTTTTTTTTTTTTTTTTTTTTTTTTTTTTTTCATACCTCCACTGAGTGCATGTCGAAGCAAATGGAGGTGGTGTTCCAAAAAATTATTCATTTAAATAAATGGCATCCTAGACTGACCTGTACTCGTTCGAAGTTTCATATATATTTCCTCATGACTCTTGCTTGATGTTTTACTGAGTTTATCCTGTAAAGAACGCCGAAGAGCACCTATATTTGCACAGAAGGAGGGCAATTATAATCATTATCACTATGACATCAACCTACATATTTAGAGAAAAATATATCTACATGAGTCTCCTTTCTTATAACTAAACAAGTGACGTTAAGTATCATATGAGGACTCACTTGCAGACACAGGTTGGGATTTATTATCAATTTGCAATATAATTGATTTGCTGCTTAAGTTAACATCCCTCTTTAAGTCTATGCATATAGGTGCACGAGTTGCACCACCTTCACCAGTAGGCTGCGGAAATAAGTCCAAACGGGAAGCAAATGAATTAGAATTAGATACTTGATTATATACTAAAAGTTACAGTTCTACATATGTTCAAATAAGTCCAAAAGAGAAGCGAATCAATCAGAATTAAATACTTGTATCCAAGAATCGAAGCCACTGACGAGTGCAAAACAATATTGAGTTACTATACTGTAGGTGTAAATCATAAAATTGTTTATAAAATAGAAATACTACAAATTATTGAATAAACCGAATGGGAACTAAAAAGAATCAATCTCTTACCAGGGCAGGATGTCCAATCAAGCTATTCAGTACTGCTGATTTACCGGCACCCTGAGCAAGTTGTGCAGTGGTCCATAGTTAGAAACTTGATAATATTACTAGAAGATCTAGTTTGAATTTATAATGTTAATCAAATTTCATGGTTTTAGGGATAAGTAGATAAGATGCCACCAGAACTTGATATAAAAAAAGAAAGAAAAAAAAAAAAAAAAAAAAAAAAAAAAGAAAAAAAAAAAAAACTGCTACCGAAAACAACAACATAATGAAGTTACGTACATAAATATTTCCTCCGACTCTTTTGCGTGTATACCAATATTAAGCAATTATCATCATAACAAAGGCATGAAATTGTGGTAGCAACAGTCGCATTTGCATCAAGCAGCAAGGAAAAGAGTAAAGAACACGGTAGCATAGGTAAGACAGACGAATTCTTTTGAACATATGAAGTACTAGCGCTATAGACGAATACTTCTATATAGTACGTGCCTTAAAGCGTAGCAATGTCAAACTTATGCTTGTGGTCATACATTTTTGTGTCAGCCGCATAATACAACTTCTATATAGTGTACTGTGTACGCCAATTTCAAAATTTTACTATGGCCAGCTGATCATGCATGGAAATTGAGCAAGGTATCCTAACACATGCTACGTGAAACTTAGAACTCGCAAACCAAAGCTTACAGCTCTATACTGTAACAACCAAGTAACAGCATATCAGGTGCCACATCATCTCTTTTACGTAGTAACAACTAATGTCGATAAAATATATGCTAAACAAAAGAGTAAGCCAATGATCTACAATAACACCTACTACATTACACAAACGATACACCCAAATTACGAATGACAACACAATCAGATCAATAAGTTTCGTATTAGACGGACATACAGTATTTCCTAAAGCAACAACGTTCAAAAACGTTGAAATACATCTAGAATCACCATCGTCAATATCTTCGTCATTAAGCATATCAACAGCCTGCCTCATCGAATCCGTGAGGTGTACTAATTCTTCCATCGCTTCCATTTTTAAATCTATCAGTTCAAATTATCAAAATGTAAATGAAATCACGCGTAAATATGAAATTTACGCGAATGAAATAAAAAAATGGAAGAAAATGAGACATATAATAATGTAAGATTTGTGTGTGTGTGTGTTTAGTGTGTGTTTGTTGGAGATGAAACGGTTATAACTGAAAATGGAGCTGGTATTGTTTTTTGAGCGATGTTTTTGTAAAATATTAACCAGGCCCAATTGTTGTATACAAGCAGTTTATTATGACACCGGATCCCTTGCAAAGTGAGTAAAATTAAAAAGTGTAGAAAGCCATTCATAGTGTGACAAGTGTCCCCACTCTAAATTATACATAAAATCCGCCTAGGGGTAATATGGTCATATGACTCGTTTTTTTCTTTTTCACCTCAATTTTCAAATGCATATATCTCTTAAACGACAAACTTTTAGAAAAAACCGATTTCACCAAAAATTTTAAAATTTGATTCTCTTTAATTTGGTATAAATCTTTTTAATTTTTTCGAAACTTTTTTTTTGACATATTCATTGGGTCGTGATTTTCTTGATGTTTTGCTATTTTCGACCCTATTTTTTACCTTGAAAATTGCCGAATCATAAAATACTTAAAACACGAAAGTTGTAGATTTTGATTCACTCTTTACCCAGAAATTTGAATCACTCAAATCCGATATGATATGAATGAGATATCGCACGTTAAAGATGATGTTTTAGTCATATTTGTTGCACACAAGGTGTTTGATGAAATGTCTAGCTTATATTTTTAGTATTAAAATTGCGTTAAATGCTCTAATTTTTGTCCCACAACGCATTATTAATAATTTTATTAATGTAACATTCAAAAAGTGATGTTTTTTAATCATTATTATTTTTAAATATACATTTAGTTCATCAGTTACATTATTAGGTTCAGTTAGATTATGTTTTGTTCATCAGTTAAATTATGCATTGTTCATCAGTTAGGTTATAGGTTCATTAGTTAGATTATGTTTTGTTCATCAATTAGATTATGTTTTGTTTATCAATTAAATTATTTATCGTTCATCAGTTACGTTATAGGTTCATCAGTTAGGTTATAGGTTCATCAGTTAGATTATGTTTTGTTTATCAATTAAATTATTTATCGTTCATCAGTTACGTTATAGGTTTATCAGTTAGGTTATAGGTTCATCAGTTAAATTATGTTTTGTTTATCAATTAAATTATTTATCGTTCATCAGTTACGTTATAGGTTCATCATTTATAGGTTCATCAGTTAGGTTATAGGTTCATCAGTTAGGTTATGAACAATACATAATTTAACTGATGAACAAAACATAATCTAACTGATGAACCTATAAATGATAAACCTATAACGTAACTGATGAACGATAAGTAATTTAATTGATAAACAAAACATAGTCTAACTGATGAACCTATAACCTAACTGATGAACCTATAACCTAACTGATGAACAATACATAATTTAACTGATGAACAAAATATAATCTAACTGATGAACCTGTAACCTAACTAATGAACCTATAACTGATGAACCTATAACCTAACTGATAAACAATGCATAATTTAACTGATGAACAAAACATAATCTAACTGATGAACCTAATAACCTAACTGATGAACCTAATAACGTAACTAATGAACTAAATGTATATTTAAAAATAATAATGATTAAAAAACATCACTTTTTGAATGTTGCATTAATAAAATTATTAATAATGCGTTGTGGGACAAAAATTAGAGCATTTAGCTCAATTTTAACACTAAAAATCTAAGCTAGACATTTCATCAAACACCTTGTGTGCAATAAATATGAGTAAAACACCATATTTAACGTGTGATATCTTACTCATATGACATCGGATTTGAGTGATTCAAATTTCTGGGTAAAGAGTGAATCAAAATCTACAACTTTCGTGTTTTAAGTATTTTATGATTCGGCAAGTTTCAAGGTAAAAAATAGGGTCGAAAATAGCAAAAATATCAAGAAAATCATAACCCAATAAATATGTCAAAAAAAAGTTTCGAAAAAATTAAAAAGATTTATACCAAATTAAAGAGGATTAAATTTTAAAATTTTGGTGAAATCGATTTTTTTTTTAAAGTTTGTCGTTTGAGAGTAATGTGCGTTTGAAATTTAAGGTGGAATTAAAAAAACGAGTCAAATGACCATATTACCCCTGAGCGGATTTTATGTATAATTTAGAGTGGGGGACACTTGTCACACTATGAATGGCTTTCTAGACTTTTTAATCTTTTTCACTTTTCAAGGGATCGCAACTCTATGCGCATGTCTAAAAAAAACAACACGCTTGTTCATTTTACAAACGGCACAAATTACAAAAGATATATAAATTAGTTTTTTTATTATTTGTGTTAAATATCAAAGATTACTAATAGTAATAAGTTTTTTCTTTTTTTAATTTAAAAAAAGGTTTTTACACTCGATGAATAGATTATTCAAAAAATCAATTAAGTGCATTGAATGTGAGTGAATCACACATTTTAGCCTATTACATAGCCGGTAAAGCAAACATAACACACACTCTACTTCTAAATAATAAGAAAACAATATAATTAATCACAATAATGCATCACTCCGAAGTGACATCAAACATAAACTAACATCTAATTTGACCACGAAGATTAATGTCTCATGCCCTACAAAATGCCATATGTTCTTCAGTTAAATCACATACATAATCTTCATAACCATCATACATGTCGTAATCCTCATCCTCACGGAAACTAGCCTTATTTGCACCACCGCTGCCACTAGCCCGTTTAGAAGACAAAGACATAAACAAAGCGGTCTCATCATATACATCCTCATGATCACTATCTTAACTAACCTCTTGATTCACCTTCTTCGCACTTGGATTTTCTGTTCTAGCCATATTCGCGCTTGACACTAAACCATCATCATTACAACCAAGTTAAGAGCATCAAACGGATTTGAAATAGCACTCTTAGTTCCCGAAAAACTTCCTACCATGGAAGTTTTAATTGTGCCACTCGTACTAGCCTTAGCCTTGGACGAATTATTCCCATTCTTCACAGCTTTACACTCTTTAGACGATGTAGCACCTTCCTTAGACCTAGAAACTGGTCTATATTCAAACCGAGATTTATATGTAGTAAACACATTATTATTACCCCCCCCCCCCTTTTTAACCACACGAAACCCCTTTTCATCTCCATTCAGATTCGTCTATGCACCTCTTTAGTAGCCTTTGGCCAAAGTATCCTTTAAATGCCCAAATATAGAACAAGTACCACACCTATGAGGCTTATATTCATACTCAATATCGATAGTTTCACACGTATAGCTAGTTTCTTCTAACTTTGGTACTGCCATAACCAAGTTTCTAACAAACTCCTTATTCGCATTGATCTCAATCATAGCTACTGCACCCCATGACTCCAACCAAGTATTAAATTTTTAATACCACGTATTGTATAGTGTTTAGTGCAATGAATAGTAATGCACTATATTTTAATGATAAGTTTAGTGATCATATTGGAAAGCATTTCTAACACTTTTTGCATTATTTTAGTGCAAAAAATACACTTAGTACATATATTGAAGATGCTATGATAAAGACCTTATAAAGTTGCTACAAAATGTTGTTGGTGGCGGTTTATGGTAACAAATTTAGTGAATAGGGGTTGTCTGGTAATTAAATATGAACACTTATTGTTCTCTATTTTGGTATACTGATGACGTCAAATTTACCCATGATTTAAGTGTTAATTTCCCTTTAAAATGCTCATATTTTCTATTTGTATGAAGAATATATATTCTTATTTCTTCCTATTTTGGTTTCAGGGTAAAGATGAGTAAAAGAACGAACATACGCGAAAATGGAAGGACTTTGGAGCAAATATGTGGAAATTATGGATTCTGCACTCACTACGGCGTAGAGGTTCATCTACCTACGTCATAGCAAGGCTTTATGAAGATTATGGCGTAGAGGTTCATCTACGCCGTAAGAAGGAATTTATGAAGACTACGGTGTAGCCCATCCACTGGCTACGGCGTAGAAGTCCACTAAAGGGCTCTACGGAGTAAGCAACTCTCCAGCTATGACGTATGCCCCAATTTAAGGCGGTGAAGAACTAACGAGGCCAAGGAAGAAGTTACGGCGTAGCAACCCTAGCAACTACACCGTAGAAAGTATCTTATCAAGACATTACGCCCGTAGCACTTGATCAAGCTACAGCTAGACACAAATTTACAAAGGTTACGGCGTAGTAATCCGATCAGCTACGCCGTAACAAAGTCGAGCCTATAAATACCAGCCCTAATTCCGAGTTTATTCATTCACTTTTCACCACACAGAAGTTGGGAGAAACTCACGGAGCAGGAGGAACGAAGTTCTAGCCTCATAGAAGTCATTTCCAAGGGAGGATTCACAAACCAGTCATAAGTTTATTCATTCCCTTGTTTTGTATTCGATTCATGTTTACTTTTGTAATAATACAATCTTGTTTTACTGCAATTATGAATATGAGTGGCTAAACACCTCTTGGTGTTAGCCTAGTTATGAAATTGTTATTGTTTTGATTTAGTTTTCTACGCATCTATTATCTATTGTTTGAATACTTTCATGGTGAGTCTTGGGACACTCTAGTTCCCGTAGTGTTTAGCATTGGTTGTTCCCTAGAGACTTGTGGAATTAACCCTAGGAAGCAAGTCGCTAGGGATGTGACTTGGTGATAGCAATATCACCATACATGTGCGAATTAACCCTATGACCACCTACCAATGCTATTCGCTTAACAGAGTTAGAGGGGTGTAAGATCTGACCATGCCGCATCCGTTAGACTTTTCCATGTTAGTAGAGGCACTTAATGACTCTTACATCTTCGTACCGATGAACCCAAGGCTTTACAATGGTTTTGGATAGGACAAGGTGTAAGATAGACGTAGGTGATTTAACCCTCTGATCCGAAATGAATTAAATCCCCAGACTATATGATAGGATGCACTTATAGGAAACTAATCAGAATAATAACAAGAGTAATAATTAGGTTAGCACTATCTCTCTCTTATTGATTTTCTTCTATTTTATTTACTTGTCTTGTTATTTACTTTTATTAGTTTAATTAATCTTTCAACTCAAAACCCCCTTTTAAACGTGACACGAAACTTAGATAATTTCCATACACTTAGCTCTTGGGACGACCTCGGCTTTACCAACTAGCTATACCACACACGATCGGGTACACTGCCCGTTAGTGCAGTAGGTAGACCTTAGGTAAACGAGATTATTATAAATATTAAAACCTAGTCAGTAAAACCTGCATCATATACTATATGGCAATTATGGTTTTCAATATGAACACACTTATGGTTATTATTAAACAAACAAAGTTATTTGTCATCCCATTTATAAATTGATTTTAAAAGGAACAAGATAGGTTGAACATCTTCGATGCAATTTTATTTAATCTTTTAAGTTTAGAAAAAAAAATATATTTTGTTGTTGGAATGCAAGATTTATTTTGAAAATAATTCAAAATAAGCCCAAGTTTTTTTTCCTCAACAAAATACTAATACTCAAAATTTGTATACCATAAATGAGTTGAGCGCGCCCAGCCAAGCTTGAACTTTAAAATTTTTATGAGCCAAATCGAGCTTTGCAAATAAGGCTTAGAAACAACCCAAGCTTTACAAATAAGGCTTAGAAACAACCTAAGCCGAGGCTCCCCGCCAAAAGCTATTATCATTAGCAGAAAATATTGGCGGGATAAAGTAATTGTTTGGAGGGAAAACTGGATAATACTTTCGGCGAGGACATGTTCCCGCCAAAAGATAGGCACTGTGTATCTAACCTTTTAGCGAGGACGTGTCCCCACTAAAAGTAACAGCGGGAGAAAAACCCGTGAACAATTAAGAGTTACAATTTTGGTCAAAGTTTGCCAAATATCAAAACTACTTTCGGCGGGGACATGTCCCCGCCGAAAGTATGCATTGAAAATTTAGCAAACAGTCAGCGATATGGTGTGCCAGATCAGCATGGATTTTGTCGTTTAGTGACTTTCGGCGGGGACGTTCCTCGCCAGTCCTGTTTATTGTTGTAGTGAACCTCTCCAATGCTAAACGAGATTATGCATATGCGTGCCTCAATCTACTTTTGTTAAAATATGTATGTATGTCACGTTATTCTCAAGTTGCTGAGGCACGCATATGCATAATCTTGATGAATATTAATATATATGTATTTTATTTCAAAATGTTTTATCACGTTACTTGTACTCAGTTACAAACAGATATATTCAATGTTTTATCATGTTAGTGTAATTCTTATTTAATATATCCAACTACCCAGATTTAATGAAGATTTACACCATTTTAAGCTCACTTCCACTAAATAAAAACACACAAAAGATTAATAAAAATTACTCCATTAAACTTTTTCTTATTCTATCTTTAAACACTAAATATGAACACTTATGGTTCTCTATTTTGGTATACTATATGACAATTATGGTTTTAAATATGAACACACTTATGGTTGTTATTAACAAAACAAAGTTATCTGTCATCCCATTTATAAATTGATTTTAAAAGGAACAAGGTAGGTTGAACATCTTCGATGCAGTTTTATTTAATCTTTTAAGTTTAGAAAAAAAAAAATCTTTTTGTTGTTGGAATGCAATATTTATTTTGAAATGATTCAAAATAAGCTCAAGTTTTTTTCCTCAACAAAATACTAATAATCAAAATTTGTATACCATAAATGAGTTGAGCGCGCCCAAGCCAAGCTCGAGCTTTAAAATTTTATGAGCCAAGGCTCGAGCTTTACAAATAAGGCTTAGAAACAATCTAAGCTTTACAAATAAGGCTTAGAAAAAACTAAGTCGAGGCTCCCCGCCAAAAGCTATTATCATTAGCAGAAAAATATTGGCAGGATAAAGTAATTGTTTAGAGGGAAAACTGGATAATACTTTCGGCGAGGACATGTCCCCGCCAAAAGATAGTCACTGTGTATCTAACCTTTTATTGAACATGGCGAGGCTAAGAGGAAGCTTACAGAGCTTGTTGCTTATAATCCTTCTTGCCAAGCGGACTATGACTCCACCTTGGCCGCGTTCTGGGGACTTCAGTTTCCTTTGCTGGATAGTTTGATGTCGCACAAGGACTCTTAATGAGGTGAAAAATGATCCGTTTTTAGGGGGTCATTTAAGCCCGAAATCCGAATTTATTTGATCAAATATTGCCCTAAATCGTTCCTTTTGTGATTTTAGGTACTTGGAGAGTGAATTCTGGAAAAGAAGCCATTTTGGACGTTTTTGGAGCATAAAAGTGAAGAAAACAGCAAAGTCTCAATTTTCCATGCTGGAACAGTACATGAAGGCGTCAAGAGTAAACTCATGACGGCGTCAAACCCCAAGAATTAAAATCCGTAGCTCATGACGGCGTCACGCAGGGCGTCAGAAGTAGATCAAGGCCGTCCGAGGAAGTATTTGGCGGCGAGATGACGGCGTCACACCTTTGTTCTTGACGCCGTCACCCCTATTTTCCTATATATAGTTTTCAAGTTTTTCACATTAAAGGAGAAGTTTTGGAGAAACCCTAAAGACGATTTTGGTGCAACTTTTACAGGTTTTTCAAGGGTTCCAAACCCTTGATACCTTGCATTGTAATTGAGATAAGTGTTCTTCTAATTCAATCAATATGTCTATGTGTTGGTTGTCTATATCTTGTTCTTGTCTCAATTCCATTATGCTAGGCTAGATCTCTTTTGTGTTTGCTTAGATCTAATGAAACCTAGATATTGATTATGTGTTGATTACTTGTTTATTCTTGTCTTGGATGAATGATTTTATATGTTAGGCTTAAGAAAACTGGCAGATCTCCAAATGGTAACATGCTTGAACGTCTTAAGAAACATGAACCGAGGCGTACTAGGTCTTTATTGGTTGTATTTAATGCATGAGCCACTGTTTACAATCCCTATAGTTGTGCTGGGCATGGTGTAGGAGGAGATAAGAGCTCATAGAATTGGGGAGTTATGTATGCCACTCCATGAATGGTATTAAGGAATACAATCCGTCATCCATGCAATTATAACAAGTAATTAACATGTAAAAGATATCTAGGGAGTAGTGAAATCTAAGTAAACACATTTTCTCCAATTACTGCTCACAACCTTAGTTTAATTAGTTTATTTTCATTTTTAGTATTTTATTTTGATTGCATCTTAGTTTTGGTTTAGTTGACTAGCAACTAATTCCGCCCTAATCCTTCAAAACCCGATATTTTACTTGCTTTCATAAAAATATAAAAAATACAAAAATAATCATCCCTCACCTTTAGAACTAGTAATTTAGGCTTTCTAATCCTAGCGACACTATTCCTAAGCTGAACGATCAATCCCCCGGTACTTGTCACTATACTATACTACAACGATCAGGTACACTGCCTGGTGGGGGTTGTAAGCTTCTCGAGATCCCTCGAGAGGTAAAGCCTGTTGCGATTCCCACGCATCAACTCTTCTATTGAGAGCATTATGGCGCTTCTTCGGCTTGATGATTATCTTGCGGAGAAGTTGGGCATGGCTGGGTTACAGCCGGATATAGGGCGGCTTACCGTTCCCGAGCACAGAGCTGGGAGTGGTTTAGTGACTAGTGATATTTCCCTTTCTGCATCCTTGGACCTTGCTTGTGAGAAAGCTATCAAGATTAAGGGTGTTGCGTCCGTCGGGGAACCTACTATTGGAGACATTTTTACTTCCATGGCAAAACCCTTTCTTGCCGAGTATTTATTTGGTCCGGATGCTTTTTCCTGGGATGATCCTAGCATTAACTCAGCTGTTCCCACCTCCACTACTTCCGGACCGTCCCTCTCAGTATATGATTATGATTATCTGTGTAGTGGTGGTAAGGAGTGTTGATAGTAAAGTAACTTTTCCATGCCGGAGCGTTGGATTACTCTTTATGTGCCGTGACCGTATGTGGGCTTTTTGTACGGCTTGTAACCATCTGGACGTACTTTTTGTATCTTTGCTGATATTGTTTTCCGCCTTGTGTTGGCGTTGTTTCATTTTTTTAGCATTTATCATGAATGTTCACGATGTTTAGATTTTATGAATGTTTGTGTTATGTTGCGCTGAAGTTACATCTAACTCTTATGCATTTTTGTTGCACTTTGATAGTTGTGTTGTGCTATGTTCTGAAAAACGTACTGATACGGATTTTGTTTATAGTCTTAGTTGGATATTTGGGGGTTATCCTCCCGGTACTGGGTTTACAATCCCTCTTACATACCTGCGGTTTAGTTATGAGGTTCCGCACCCTTTTAGTTATACAAAATAACATTTTTTGGGACGTGCCCTTTGTGTGCGCGTCTTACTCACTTTTGTATATTGAAATTTGGGAAATTAAACTTAGCGGAGGTAGCTAGTCTCCACTTTTGTTTTATTAAAAATCGGAATAATACAAGCAAAAGTGATTATAGATACAAATGTTTATTGTAATTCTCCTTATAATTAGAATATATTGCGGATCTTTCCGGCTTTTACATTTTTGCGGAGTCTTAGTTCCGTCTTTCACATATTCGCGGAGCCTGGGTTCCGGCTTTTGTGGAACCTGAGTTCTGGCTTTTACGGAACCTGAGTTCCGCCTCGTATGGCTTGCGGAGCTTGAGTTCCGGCTTGGATTGTTTGCTTCGTGCATTTTTTGTAAGGCTGCTTGCACCTCATGACTTTAGGTCTTTGCATTGTGCTCATGTCTTTATGCTTGCCTATTCCTTGTTGGAGCTTTGTGTTAGGAACTCGTAGTGGTGAGAATGTTGTATGATACTTGCAGATCCTTATTGAGGAATCCGTCGAACCGATGACCACGTGCCAGCAGTCCTTAGCTAGTGCGCTCTTAGTAGTGCTTGATCTTCCCTCGGCGTTCCCAGTTTTAACGAGCTGAACAAGCTGATTCTAGTGTGGATTTATACTCCTCAAGCGGGTTGGAGGTGCTTCAGTGGCTGGGAGCTATATACTTGTTTGTCGTTGTAACTCTTGTTGGCGGATCTGGGAAGGCGCTTTTGGCTCGTGACTACGGGCTATAAGTCCGCTCTAGTCAGCAACAATGGAGGCATCGTTCATCGTTTGCTGCGGTACGGATCTTCAGCAATCGGGAATGACTTGCCCGATTCTCCTATTACACAGGCGTATGCCTTTGCCCATTTTACCTTCCGCTTCTACTTCGTCCGTGAACTCTTTCTCCTTCCTTTTGGCCATGCTTGACCAGCCGTTAAAGCATTCCTGCTTTTTGCCACGTTTGTGGTCAACGAGAACCCTGATGGTCACTAGGCACCTGGTGGTGCTGTACTTCTTGAGAGCAAGAAGTTCCGCTTCGAGCTTTTATGACTTAAGCCAGTGGCTTTAGGGATGGCTGTAGCGGAGGGGGGAGAGTGTGTAACACCCGTTCCTCGGATACAAATAGGCCCCACCCTAGATGGAATTGAGTAAGGTTTAACGTGATTGGCTAGTCAATGAATGTAAGTTATAGTCAAACCCGATAGTCAAAGAATGAGTATTATGGCTATAGAAAATATTATGTGACACAACTAGAAAGGTAATGGACTTCAAGGACCTAAGTTGCCAATGTGCTAAATAAGTTATAAAGTTATTGTGGTCAAAGTAGAAAGAATGAGACTTAAGGGACTAATTATGCCATTAGGCCAAAGATGCAACCTAACAAATATATCTAGGAGATTCTAGTCATTTCCATCTCATTCTAGGGGTGCTTGAGGTCCGGTTTTAGAAGGGAGAAAAGGGAGGGAAGTTGGTGCTATGATGAAGATCTTGATGAAGAAATAGGGATGTTTTCCAAGTCCTTGCTTATGACTAGTGCTTCTTTGAGGTAAGTAATCTTGTATATTGATTCTAATAAGGTTATAAGCTTGAGGAAAGTGGGATTTAATCATATGATCAAAGTAAGATCATATGATGATGTAGGAAGGAAGTTGAGTATGTTTATGGGTTATATAAACCCTTGTTTATGATGTTGATCAATGTATCAATAGGTTTGTTGATGATGGATGATGATGATGATGATGATGATAGTGGAAGATGATGATGGTGAAAATGATGAATGTTAGCTTAGCTTGGAATCAAGGTAAGTAAACCGGCTATAAGTTAATGTTATATGGATTTCAAGCATTATATGTTATGTGTTGTTGATGGCAAGGTTATTGTATGACTTGATGTGTATGTGATTATGGGTAAGTAGATGGTAAGGCTAGTTTGGCATAACTAGCAAAAGAATGATAAAGTAGGATGGAATTGGTTAGAGTATGAATGGTGATGTTTAATGATGGCTTAAGGTATGTGTTATGGTTAATGTTATGATGGAATGATTGTTATGATGTGTAATGTATGTTTGATGTATGATGTTAAGTTATATCCGTTTTACTTACTAAGCTTTATGCTTACGGTTTAAGTGTCTTACGTTTTGTAGGTTTTAACGTGACGGAAATGTAATGCTTAGAACTAAGGATTAAGGGCTAAGCATGTGGATGTTAGAAGATTGGTAAGAAAATAGGAGCTTAGTTATAGGATACCGAGCTCCAAGTCAAAGTTGAACCCCGATGGTCATTTTATGATTTGTAAATGTTTGTCACGTGTCATGATCTATGTCTTGGTTGTTCAAGTAAAGAATGTCAAATGGTTTGTTATAGTTATGTCTAATTGTTATACATAGTTAAAAAATGAGTGCTTGGATTAGAGCCCATTTATACCCATTTTGGGGTCAATCGGGTCGAATGATTATGAAAATAATGTATTATGTTATGTTAAAGATTTATGGAAAGTTTCATTAATTTTAGAGTCATGGAAGTCGAGTTTTCTGGAAAATGTGTTAAGTATATTTTGGGACAGTTTCTGATACAGGGCGTAAAGCCATATGCGTCTGAGCATATGGTTGTACACTATGGGAATATGTTTCTGAGTAGACCATATGGTTGTACGCTTTTAAGCGTATAGCCGTATGATATAGCTGGGGTTTCACATGTTTTCTGAGTAGACCATATGGCTGTATGCCCAGAAGCATAAAGCCATATGCTCTAGTTTTTGGTCATTTTGTTTATTATCTATAAAATCATCCGTAAGTTGTTACAGGTCACGCCACCCGGCGTTTCAAAGGTAATTGAGTCTAGTTTCATTTAAAAATAGTCTCAAGGTCTGAATGTCTATAGATTTTTGTAAATGGTCAAAAGAGTAACGGTATGTCCATTAAAGTCAAGCGTTTCCGCGCGTAAAGTTTTAATTTTCAGTCAAAGCGGGCACGGGGTTGTAACAACTTGGTATCAGAGCTTCGGTTTAAGTGAATTAGGTTTCCACTTTAGGTTGTCTAGTCTTAAACCACTCGTAGAAGCGTTGAATGCGAGTATAGGAAATGCGAAAGGTAAATGTTTAAGTTAGAAGAATGAATATGTGATACATTATGTGAATCTAAGTTGATGAATGATCAATGTGTTTTAATGTATTAATGTTTATGTGATGTCAGTCCATGGAGGACTTGAAACATTTAAATGATTAGTTGGTCGTGCACCTTGGTTGGTGCCAGTGATTATATTGTGATTATATGAATGTGTATTAGAGTAACGCTAATAGAATACAAGTAGGAATGATAAGTGGTATTAGAGATGGGCTAATAAGTAAGGCGTTGATGCTTAAAGAGTGAAATGTAGTGATAATAAGCTATGTTGCACGGAAATGCCTTCGGGGTGCCGTCTCCCGTACCGGAAACGTTTCAGAAACTGGAAACGGCTAGAAACATCTGGAAACGCGCCAGAAACGTTTCCAGAAAAAAAAAAAAAAAAAAAAAAAAAAAAAAAAAAAAAAGCTTCATGTTGACTGGAAACGCGAGGTGTTGAGCAAGAAACGTTTGGGAAACGTTTCTGGGCCTTTTAAATGCATTTCTAGGCCTGGTGTCGACGTATACATGGGGTAAAAAGAAAGTACGAAGTGGATCTGGGTTTTTGTTTGATAATGTTACAGGAAAAGGAAGAAGATGATAGTATGGCTTTATTAGGGGAGATGATTTGCACACTTTTTAAATTGACTGGCACACTCTAAATTAGAATGTGTTGACAATTATACCCTCACATTAATTTACACATTTTTATTCTGTGAGGGCATAAATGTCAACACACTCGAATTTAGAGTGTGTCAATTAATTATGAAAGTGTGCAAATCACCTCCCTTTTATTAGAGAGAGAAAAACAAAGTGAAATATAATATAATATTTTTATGTTTATTGTGTAAGAAGCTCTGTAGGGTCACCCACGTGGGTGAAGGGATAGAGTTAATTGTAATCAAGCTAGGAATTTGATATACAATATAGCTTTTTCAAAACTATCACGTAGTAATTTTCTGTTTAGTACAAAATCTTTCAATTTTTGGCAAAATTACAATATATCAATTTAGCATTTGCTATGTGGGATACGGACTGAAGATGCTATTTTTTTAGTTACAGAAACCTATTTCCTATTTGTTAACTATACATATTAACATTTTAGAGAATATATTGATGGATGATGATGATGATAGTGGAAGATGATGATGGTGAAAATGATGAATGCTAGCTTAGCTTGGAATCAAGGTAAGTAAACCGGCTATAAGTTAATGTTATAGTGATTTCAATGCATTATATGTTATGTGTTGTTGATGTCAAGGTTATTGTATGGCTTGATGTGTATGTGATTATGGGTAAGTAGATGGTAAGGCTAGTTTGGCATAACTAGCAAAAGAATGATAAAGTAGGATGGAATTGGTTAGAGTATGAATGGTGATGTTTAATGATGGCTTAAGGTATGTTTTATGGTTAATGTTAAATGTATGTTTGATGTATGATGTTAAGTTATATCCGTTTTACTTACTAAGATTTATGCATACGGTTTAAGTGTCTTACGCTTTGTAGGTTTTAACGTGACGGAAATGTAATGCTTGGAACTAAGGATTAAGGGCTAAGCATGTGGATGTTAGAAGATTGGTAAGAAAATAGGAGCTTAGTTGTAGGATACCAAGCTCCAAGTCAAAGTTGAACCCCCGATGGTAATTTTATGATTTGTAAATATTTTTCAAGTGTCATGATCTATGTTTTGGTTGTTCAAGTAAAGAATGTCAAATGGTTTGTTATAGTTATGTCTAATTGTTATACACGGGTCAAAAAGGAGTGTTTGGATTAGAGCCCATTTATACCCATTTTGGGGTCAAACGGGTCAAATGATTATGAAAATGATGTATTATGTTATGTTAAAGATTTATGGAAAGTTTCATTAATTTTAGAGTCATGGAAGTCGAGTTTTCCGGAAAATGTGTTAAGTATATTTTGGGACAGTTTCTGATACAGGGGCGTAAAGCCATACACGTTTGAGCATATGGCTGTACGCTATGGGAATATGTTTCTGAGTAGACCATATGGTTGTACGCTTTTAAGCATACATCCGTATGCTGTAGCTGGGCTTTCACATGTTTTCTGAGTAGACCATATGGCTGTATGCCCAGAAGCATAAAGCCATATGCTGCAGTTTTTGGTCATTTTATTTATAATGTATAAAATCATCCGTAAGTTGTTACGGGTCGCTCCACCCGGCGTTTCAAAGGTAATTGAGTCTAGTTTCATTTAAAAATAGTCTCAAGGTCTGAATGTCTATAGATTTTTGTAAATGGTCAAAAGAGTAATGATATGTCCATTAAAGTCAAGCGTTTCGACTCGTAAAGTTTTAATTTTCTATCAAAGCGGGCACGGGGTGTAACAGAGTGAGTGTTTTGAAACGTATTTCTACACAAGAATGACTTGAGCTTATAGTCTTCATCGAAAGATCGTTCTTACGGAATGGCATTTATGGGCGCGAGGTTTATTGAGCCGTTTCTGAAGAGCGGTTGCCTTTTATTTGTAGTCACTTAAGAACATGACCAGAGTCAGATGTCTTTCCGGGTATTTTACTTTGGACGCCCCGTTGGGGTGGGTTATGAGCCGATGGGGGACTATCATAATTTAGAAGACGTTTTGCCAACAACCTATGGTTGTTGTTTCTAGCGGTTCTATCTATTTGTAACCATGGGTATAACCCTTTCATCGTTGTTTTGATGGGAGGACTGTTGTTTTGGGTCTTCTCGGTGTTTCTTGTGACCTTGTGCTCCTTTTTTTTATTGGTATTTATAGCGAATGGTTGGGGTATTTCAAGCGTTTTCTACACGATCTTTTATGCCTCCTAATCACGTGCCTAAACCTGTGGATAGGGTGTTCCTTTGGCTTGTCAGCTCTAACATTGTCAATAGTTGGGTCACATCAACGCCTTGGGAAGGAGCGTAAATCGATACTTCCGGTTACTTTTTAATTCATTGGTTTGCCGAACGGGCTCTTATTCCAGTCCGTGGATTGCCTGACCAACATGGAACTTTCCTTTGAGGTTCCGGATCGTTCGACTATGCTGGGAGCTGGCTTGGTTTACCGTTTATAGCTGGAGCGAGTATGTACAGTATTTGTTTGGTACCTTCTTGCTATCCGACCTCCTATCCCTGCTGTGTATGTGCCAGGTAATGGCATGGCCGGTCTTATAGCGCATGCTTGTTATACTGCGGACAATATTGTGCGCTTTGTTACAACCAAGTCTTTCGCAGGTGGGGGTTATCCCCGTTGCCTTAAGTTCCTAACCGCTTCTTCTCCCCTGCAATAGGCCTTGGTTATCTTTACCGTTTCTTCCATGGATTCTGGGTCTTCCCTGTGCAGGCACTCTATTAGTCCTAGGTTTGACACTTTTTTCATGAATTTGGCAACTTTCCTGGCCTCCGGCATTTCTTTTGCTCTGCTGCTTTTAGCCCGGAATCTTCTTGTAAAATCTTTTACTGATTCATTTCCTTTCTTCTTGGCGTAGCAAATTTTCTTATCCTGATCCTTGTGCCTCTTCATGCTAAGAAAGGATTCTAAGAACATGTCTCTTAACTTACAGAAGCTGATAATCGATTCTTTGGGGAGGTGTTCAAACCATACCCTGGCTGCACCCCTAAGCGTGTGCTTGAACATGTGGCATTGGGTCGTTGTGTCCTAGTTGTATACCTGTGCCGTTATCTGAAACATTCTGATGTGATCCATGGGGTACTCGCTTCTGTCATAGGGTTGTATGTTGTCCGGCATGCGGACCTTTTTGGGCAGCGTGGTATTGCGGATATTTTCCGCAAACGGGTCAGTCTCCTCTTGCATGTATGGCCATATCTGATCATTTCCCCCGCCATATATATTGTCAGTTTCTGCGTCATTATTCACATCGCTGCTCTCTTCGGAAGAAATCTCTACTTCTTGAAGATATTTCTAGTTCTTCTTACCACAATGTACACATGCGAATGCGAAGCTTTCTTCCTTAGGGCTCTCTTCCTCCCTCGATTTTTGTTGTTTGCCCTATGAGCCTTCGCCCTTTAGCATACCTTGGTGCTTTTTATCTTTCTTTCACAAGGTTGCTTCGTACTGGATTTGACACGGGATCATTTCAGTGTCCGGACAGATTTTGGTCTCCCAGACTTTCCTTGTAGTATCGTTGGTGGATGAGCTTCCTCACTCGGGTCAGCAGATGACCGTTGGTCGTTGATACGTGGGAATCGCACCAGGTTTTACCTCTCAAGGGATCTCGAGAAGCTTACAACCCCCACCAGGCAGTGTACCTGATCGTTGTAGTATAGTATAGTGACAAGTACCGGGGGATTGATCGTTCAACTCAGGAATAGTGTCGCTAGGATTAGAAAGCCTCCTAAACTAGGTCTAGAGGTGAGGGATGATTCTTTTTTGTATTTTTATATTTTATAAAAGCAAGTAAAATCTCGGGTTTTGGAAGAGTGGGCGGAATTAGTTGCTAGCCAACTAACCCAATTAACTAAGACGCTATCAAAATAAAATAACATAAATGAAAATTAAACTATTTATACTAATGTGGTGTAAACAATGATGGGGAAAGTTGTGTTTACTTAGGTTTCATTACTCCCTAGATATCTTTTACAGGTTGATAGCTTGTTACAATTGCATGGATGACGGGTCATATTCCTTAATACTAGTCATAGGGCCGTGTACAATATTCCCTAACTCTATAGGATCCTACTTCACTCCTATGTCGAGCCGTTAGAAGCTCCTAACATGAGATCATTAGAATTCTCCTATGCATTAAATACAACAAAAAATCGTAGTACACCTCCGATCATGTTTCTTAAGACGTTCAAGCAAGTTACCAATGGAAGTCTGCCAGTTTTCTTAAGCCTAACATTGAATACAATCATCCGTAACAACTATAAACAAACAATCAACCCATAATTAACATCTAGGTTTCACTACATCTAAGCTTCACTACATCTAAGCAAACACAACGAAATCTAGCCTATCATGTTAAATAGAAGACAAGCGTAAGATATAATCAAACAACACATAGACATATTGAATGATTTGAAATAGTACTTATCTCTAATTGAACATGAAAGATTCAAAGGGTTGGAACCCTTGAAAAAGCTGGAAAATTCGACCTAGGGTTTTTCCCTCAAAGTTGCACACTAATGAATAAAATTTGGAAAACTATATATAGATTTTACAGGGTGACGGCGTCACGTGTTAAGTTGTGACGCCGTCAACTCGCCGCCATAATAGAAATCGTATTGCCTAGATCTGATTTTGACACCGTCATGTGTAGAATTCTTCTGGGCAGTCATGTACAAATGGACCCTGACAGCCTTGGTGACGCTGTCAGGTCCTATGCTTGAAAACACTCTGGACCGTCACATGTATTTTCCACTTCCACATCTTTTGTAACTCTTGACGCCATCATGTAGAGAGTTGTGACGCCGTCAGGTACTGTTCCCAGCAAGGAAAATTAAGACTTTGCCGTTTTCTTTCCTTTTATGCTCCAAAAACGTCCAAAATGCTTCCTTTTCCAGATTTCTCTCCAAAAGTACCTAAAATGACAAAAGGAACGATTTAGGGCAATAATTGATCGAATAATCTCGAATTCGGGCTTAAATGACCCCTTAAAAGTGGTTCACTTTTCGCCTCATCAGTCGTAACCACCATTAAGCCCCCGGAGGGTCGTGCCCAATGCCGATTTGCTTCGACCTTTGAATTTTCTCCCCTTCGTCTTTCGCGAGGCAGATATTACCATGGGAAGGACGTTCCCAAGGTGATTGCTCATGGCGAGTATTTTCAAGAACACAGTTATGCACTGGGTCTCACGAATGGCGCCAACTTGTTAGTGCAAAAAGTGTGACTGGGTTAAGACTGGCTTAGTCTGGGTTGGGATGATCTCGATGAATTGTCCGTTGTGTGATTTATGCACTAATTCAAGTAGAGGAATGAGTTCCTGCATAAGTAGAAGCACACCGTTAGCCTTATCGTGGGGATGGACCCCACGATTAAGCTCCGGCGTGAGAATAAATACTCATGTTGTGAGTGAAATATCCGTGTGTTGGGATGAGTGAGAAAGTTATACCTCGAAAGTGTGAATTGGAGTTTCCTTTTATAGGTGGTAGAAATATTATGGTTTCTTAATATTTTGCATATTACTGTAGTGGCCGGAGTGGGACCCTTGTCGGATAAGGATCCATAACTTAATCGATGTTTGCGGACGTAGGTGGACTTCTGGACCCTGGTCCGGTCCGCGAGTGTACTTCAGGAGTGTCGCTCGCATGTATCCTAGTTTGTCTGGATTGTGCCATGCTTCTGGGATGGGCTTTGGCCATGTCTGGCTTTATTGGCTTGTTGGGCCGGAGCCCAGTTTGCTCGTTGGGCCGGAGCCCGTTTTGTTGTAGGGCCGGAGCCCGATTTGCTTGTAGGACCGGAGTCCAGTTCGTATGAGATAGTCCATGCCTAGTAGGCCTGCTATTCGTACTATACGTCATCAATATCCCTCCAAAGGTCCAATAAATAAAAGTTTTAGTTTTTAATAAATAAAAGGAATGAGTTGAAAGGTAAGATGTTGTGGCTATTGAGAGTGAAAAGTGAGATGGAGTGAGGAGAGATAAATAGTAGAGGTGGCAATTCGGGTCGGGTTCCGGTTGGCGGCTTTGAATTGACAGATTGGCGGGTCAGCAAACCCCAACTCAAACCTGACCCATTTAAATTAGGGAAAATTACCAAAATGGCCCGTTGACCTGCGGTCTAGGCATATTTAGCCCGTTTTTAAAAAATTCCCGTTTTAGCCCAGGTTGCCCTCGGCAACTTTCGTATAGCCAACCGAAAGATGACAAGTGTCCTCAAGTTGCCCAAAATACAAAAAAGTTGCCCTGACGTGGCACTCTGTAGTTGGCTATACGAAAGTTGCCCAGGGCAACCCGGCTAAAACGAGAATTTTTCAAAAAATGGCTAAATATGCCTAGACCCAGGGCAACCGGGCTATTTTACTAATTATCCTTTAAATTATCAGGCCAGCTATGTCAACCCTAACATGTTTACACATAACTCGAACCTGACCTATTTAACCCGCATACATACTTGGGTTGTGAATAGGTTAAACAGGTTTCGGGTTGACCTATTTAACCCATTTTATATACAAAAGTTGGCACATTATACGAGTTAAACATGGTAAACGGGTTTGCGGGTTGACCCGTTTAACCCATTTAACCCGTATAATAAAATTTAAATAATTTTTAATTTAAGAAAAAAGTCTTAAACGAGTTGACGGGTCGACCCGCTTAACTTATTCCTAAACCTAACCTGACCTGTTTAATAAACGGTTTAGAAGGGTCGATAAAAAACTGACCCGAAATCTATTAACACTTAACACGAACCTATTAATTTTCATGTCCATTTCAGATCTGATTTTGCGTCAAGCAAAAAAATTACGACCAAAAAAAGGTGTGCCTTAGGCTGCCCACAGTAATGTTAACAACCAAGTCGGTCGTGTAGGTCTATCTCGGTCGGCCTTTTTGTGCACACTCGGTCGCGACCGAGTTGAGGGAGGAAAACAATGACAAGAGGTCGTGATCTTGACCGAATGGAAAATCCCATTTTGTTTGCTTTTTGATCCAAACGTTTACTATCTTAAATCTATATAGCCATTTGAGCTAAAAAAATAAATAAATAAATAAATAATACCGTTTGAAAACTAGCCGTTTGGAAAAAAAATCCTTTAAATTACCTTATAAATACACAACATAAACACACTTCAATTCACACAATCTCACAATTATTTCTATTCAAAATGTCTAAGAAAACACCACAACAAGCAAAAGGCTGAAAATCCCGTTTACCACAAAACAACCCGCAATTATCACCTGATTCGACTTTCCGATTAACTGGTGTCTCACCAAACGTGAATTTCCGACCCGCTACTCTTGATTATCAATCTCAACAACCTCCACAACAACAAACATTCAATCCATTTGCTATGCATCGTAATATTAATCGTCTGTTCATTCTACCGTATCAAAACAACCAACAACCACAACAAAGCCACTCCCGTCGAAGCCAACAATCTATGTATGGCTCCCTTGAATCGTTGTATGGCTTGGTGTGATTTTTCGCAGGATAGCATAGTTGGAACCAACCAAAATTCTAAGGGATTTTGGAAGAAAGTGATTACATACTTTGAAAATGAGGTTGGTGAAGGGAGATCGTACAACTCAATTACTAGCAAGTGGAAAAATAGGATTCGTCCTAGAGTTGGTGCATTTTGTGCCATTTACGACAATTGTTATACGAATTTTGGAAGTGGTGAGAATGATCTCACTATTTACCAAAGAGCGTGTGAAGAATATGAAATAATGATGAAGCATGCCTTTCATTTGGATCATTGTTGGGAGATTTTGAGGGACCATTAGATTTGGAAGAAAAATGAGATACCGGTTTTTTTAAACCAAAATGAGGCTCGAAAAAAACCAAGGACTTCTGAAACAGGCTCGGATGTGCCTGATAATGAAGAGCCTCGAAATGAGCGACCAGTTGGTCGTAATGCAGCTAAGAAAAATAAGGCTACTAAGAAGAAATCGTCGGAGAATTCCAAGTCTGGAAATTTGGATGGGGTAGCCGACAAATGGAAAACCATTAAGTCAATGGCATTGGGTAAGAAGCAGGAGCTTGCAGACGGATACTACAACTTGAAGAAAAAAAAAGGGATAAGGAGTTGGAGCTGCAGCAAAAGAAAGCGGAGCAAGAAGACAAAAGATTGGTAATGGAAGAACAAATACTTGAATTTAAGTGACAAAAGAAACATAAAAAAAACCTCATCTTCTATCTCACACCAATCGACCCATCTTTGCCCGCATTACAACGACAAAAAATGCAATAAATCAAAGACTCGATTAAGGAACAACACAACCTAGATTATTAGTTTTTAATGAGTGTTGTAATGTTTTAATAAGTGTTGTAATGTTTTTATTTTATTTGAATCAATATGTAACGTTTTAATTATGAATGAAATTTTAGTTTGTGTTAAAAATGTTTTAGGAAAAAAAAAAATTGAACTTGGTTGCCCTTAGTTGGGCACCCAATCGTCTCCAAAGTACGCTCCTCCCTTATCTCTCCAACAACATAAACACAGCTTCACACATCAAAGCGAGCAGCCAACCGTATTGTGACATGTAGCAGATTGGGTAAAGAATTTGAAGGTCACCAAGTGACCGGATCGATGCTATTATTTTCCAACTTTTGTATAAAATTAATATAATATTATGTATTTATCAGTTTTACCGATAAACATAGTCTTACATTTATTACAAACAACCACTCTTTCGTTTTCTCTTTTTTCTACCAAACACCCCTCATCTCTGTCACCATATTCTGTTTGTAAAATTTTATAATCAATCACCAGTATTATCTACTTCTACTACTAGTATAAACCATTATCACATATATATATCACTTGTTTCACTAAACCAACAAACACACTCAATAGCAGATCTCCGACACCATACATACATCGTTGATCCAAGAAATGTTGAGTAACATTTTAGATACAGTCATTACTTGAAATCCATTCATTCATTATTGTTTTTATTATCGATCTCGAGTGAAGTGAAAAGAAGCATGGATAAAGACCGGTCTGTATCCTTACGTGCCAGCCGTCGCCCTAATCACTCCAACTTGGATATTCAAGGTATCTTTACTATCATTACAATGCTATCATGATTAATAAGCTGATCCAAACACTAATAAGATGAGTTTAAATAATCCAAAACAAACACCCCTTAATTCATATCGTGTTAGTTTTCTCATTACAGGGAGGTTGCTTGTTTTTACTAACCACTCGACTGTTTCGATTTACTTATGATATAAAAAACGAACCCATTTTAAAAAGGGTTTTAGGTTAGATATGAGGGTAAAATGTTATTTTACTTCAATCCGGAAGTAGAAGCAGTTTGGCGCTTGTCTGCTTAAATCTATCCCAAACACCCTTTTATTCAATATAACTCTAGAAGATTTTAGGTACTCATTTGGCTCTTTGAGTAGGTCAATTTAGTTTATAAATATTTGAGTGTAAATATATTGTGTTAGGTGTAAATATATTGTGCCACAAATATATTGTGTTAGGTGTATGGCAATACTAAGGAACCAGAGGATTAAGACTGTGATTTTAATCATTTTGTGCATAGCTTGTTATAGAGTGTAAATACGTTGAAAGAGCATTAGTATGAAAAGTGATGTTGTTTTGAACTTTTGGTGGATGCAGATGGAGATGATGGTTTCTTTGATGCTGATAAATCGTCGTTGGACTACCCGATTAAGATAATTTGGAAAAGGGGTTTTGTTCGTTTGCTTTTAGTGGGTGGTATTCTATGGATGCTGCTCATTCTAGTTGTACTGTTATTTCATATATGGACCTGTCAATCTTCTCTTGTTTTTGTCTCAGGTATTGTATGCATTTTTTTTCTCCTTTCATATCTTAATATACTTTAAGTTCAGCATTGCTTATACTGCATATATAAATGCTTAATTGGTAAGTTTGATTCTCCATCATTGCGTATATATCACTATTAAAGTTTAATGACTGCAATAAGGATGCAGTCACTTAATAGTATAAAGAAAGGTTGCAACAATGTTATGTGTAGGGGGTCTTTTTTTCTTTGTGGTAATATAGATTCTTGTAACGAAACCTATTGTTGATTGAAGTTACTTTTTAGCGATATGAACTACTCATCTTACATACTAGATCCAAAAATAAAGCTGCCTTTATGTGAGATTAGTCAATAACTGATTTAAATTTAGGTTTAAACATCCGAATGATTTAGTTAAAGCAACAGGAAGATTATTAAATTCATTATTCTGATAGTTTACCCTTATTGTAACCAATCTATTGGGGATAGATATAATATGAATTTTGTTATTGTAGACTATTAATACCTACTTTACTTCTGCCAAACCTCATTTTCCGCATCTAACATGTAATACACACTTTAACCAACTAATATTTTTTTCCCTAGCACCCTTAAGTAGTTTCTTTGGTTTAAGTTTCTTCCAGGCATACAATCATCTATTTGTTTTCCGTTTTAGGAAAAAAGTGTAAATTAGTATCTAGCTCATGTTTGATTTTTGGATTTCATATCGGGTGGAACATATACGAACAAGGAATTAAGAGATTTTGATTCATTAAATATTGAAAAAAAAAAAATAATACTACGATTTTATTCAATGATAATCAATGTTTATGAGAATAACGTATATTGCCACGGGGAATGGTTGATTGGAAGTCATCTTTGAATGTAAAAAAATCTTTAGATTGTATCTGGTTTTTACATTTGGTACCAGTACCATTTGGCCGTAGTTTTATATGACTGATGTATTATAGATTTTTTTATTATTGTGCAGCCATCTGTAATAAAGACAGCACAGTCTTTCAAATGATGCACACAATGGGGCTAGTAACACCACCACATCGTAAGGCTGCTGAATATCTCCTTTTTTGAAATCTTTTAATCATTATAGAGAGGTTGATATAGCTCTTTAATGTGTTTTAGGTTGCTCTATTCCCCTGGCAAGTGATCCAGAAAAAGTAGTTATTCCAGAGAAAAGGTCTCCTTCGAAGTATGTTCAAAGTTTATCCTACTTTGAGGAGGATGTTCCAACCACAAATGAATCAGATTCCTCTCCACTATTTGGAGGACATCAAAGCTGGAAACAGAGAGAGGATAGTTTTAAGCTAAAATCAACCATGAAGGTAAATGACACGTCTATTTTTGTTGCCAGTCTATAATAGTTCTTAATGAAAGGTCATCCCCTTACTTATGAGCGAAAATGTTTGTTTGTTACTTGTTACTGTTTTCGTTTTTGATGTAGTTGCACCATGGTGGAAATCGCATTAATGGTCTTTACGTTAGTCCCACTCTGTTATTTCGGAATTTCATAATCATTTTGGGATCAACCTTAGTTATTGACTGTCAATTTCCATCCCTTAATTATGAGCGAAAATATTTATTTGTTACTTGTTACTATTTTTCAATTGCATGTTCATTGGAATTGCTACTTTGCATTAGTCCCAAATGACCCAATCTATTATTGCAGAATTTCATATTATATTTAGATCAAAATTAGTTGTTGAGTTTACACTTCCATGTTCATGTTCCATATCCTGAGGACAAATGGAGTTATGGACATTAAGACATTGCAATGTATCTTGACCTAAAAAGAAACTACCGAGTTTTCTACATTAATTATGAGTCACATGAAGTTTATAGGTCATTTACACAAGCTTCCCCTGTTCTCTGAGCTTTGAGTCTCACCACTCTCCCAACAAAAACATCAACAAAGACACCCTATATGGAGTTAAGCTAGTTCAGTGACAATTTATTTTGATTATGGAAGACACTTCAAAATGATGGATGCTTCTTATATGTAGGATGTTTGAATGACGCTTTTCAGTCTTTGAATAAACAATTTTTTTTAATCATTTTGTTTATACCGTTCGTATGAGATCTATAGGAATTCTAAACCGAGTGTTGCTGGTATGGATATGGTGGTCTGACTCAAGTATAGGAGCTTCATAGCTATTGTAGTATATACACCTATATAGACGATTTCCTGTTACCTGCACTTAGTACTTATTGTGGAGCTATGTACAAAGATAGTCATGTTTGTGAAGAAAGTTTACTAGAAAGGGATGAGGGATCTAGAATGGGAGAAAGATGACTAGATGACCTAACAAGATGTAGTGCACTGTAATCAAACTTGCAGACACAAATATATACCTGAAAACAAAGTGTTTCTAGATGTCTTGCATGATAATTCGTGCTTTAGGAAGATGCCTCTGAATTCAAATTTCATTAAATCTATTTCAAGATTCCAGTGTAGGTCTACCTAGGTGGCGCTACCTGCTTTTTGTGACAAGTCTTCTTATATATTTGGGCTCAAACCCCGTGGATTAGTCTGCCAAAAGGTCGGAAACCATAGTTACCCAAAAAAAAGTCTTCTTATATGTAGTATAGGTGTTGTGTGAAATGCCTTTTTACTACTATTATGTTTGTGTGTATGTATGGTAGCCTACCATATTCAGTTCAGAGGGTGAATTTTCTCTTTTCCTTGTCAGGTACATTGTGGCTTTATGCGAAATGGTGGTGCAGAAATGTCTGCCAAAGACATCGAGTACGTAAAGAAATGTAAATTTGTGGTTGCATCAGGAATATTTGATGGATATGATACACCTCATCAGCCATCAAATGTAAGCCCACGATCCAAGAAGCTATTTTGTTTTCTTATGGCTGTGGATGAGGTATCTCTAAACTTTATCAAGCAAAATGTTACTGTTAGAGAAGATGATGATGGAGGACAGTGGGTAGGTATGTGGCGCCTTATTCTGCTTAAGCATCCACCGTATGATGAGCCCAGAAGGAACGGGAAGGTTCCTAAGATTCTGACTCATAGGCTCTTTCCTCAAGCCCTCTACAGCATCTGGATTGATGGAAAGATGGAGCTACTTGTTGATCCATTGCTAATGTTGGAAAGGTATAGTCTTCTATTATGTGTATTCTACATGTCTTATTTGTTATTCTCTTTTACAACTAAGCAGTAGCATTTGAAACAACAAAAGTTGACCATATTAATTATGCTATACTGGACTTGAAAGTTTTCACCGTGCCATCAGACTCCTCTTGGATATGTAAGATATGATCTAGAGAAGCATGTCAACTAATTGATAGGAGAAAAGAAATGGAACTTTCAAAGCTTTTTATCTACTGTTAATACATGATATATGTGATTGTTCTATACTCTACCGCAATTGTATACAAAAAGAAAAACCGAGTGATATCGCTTGGTTGACCTACGTATGTTGAGAAGCTATGTGTTAAATATAATTACAAAAATGTTGTTAATGCAATAACTGTCTGCATCTTTAAAAGAAGCAATTTAAAGGTTATATTGGCGCAGAAAAACAATGAAGGAAAATGTTAGAACTCGTGAAGATCTGAATGCCCTTAAACACGTCTATAACACCTCTTAAATAGCTGTTCAAACCCAAACTTTAAATTAACGAAATAACAATAATCTTCAGGAAATTAAAGTAGATAAGAAACTGTTTCCGATACTAAATGAATAGAAACTTTAGGGCCTTGACAACTAAAATAGGCTTTGGAATACTTTCAACCCATTTGATCCATTCTTCTTTTACCTAATTTTGTTAATATGACCCATTTGAGATAATGCACACAAATTGACCCATTTAAAAGTAAATGGGTTGAAATCGTCACCTTTCGCTGAATTCATATGTCATATTAAGTCGGTTGAAATTGCCACCTTCACTTCTGCATTATCTTTAACCATTAAATTCTAGCCTTTGAAACCACAAATTTTGATATAACATTGCAAAAATTGACCGCCTTGTTTATGCTATACTGATATCTGCATTAATTTAAAGCAAGTGGACAAATTTGTAACCATAAACAAATGGAATTTTAACTTCTATACACTACTAATGGGTGCAATTTTTTTCTACACTATTTTATCAAATTTGAAGTTCGACTTCTATACTCAGTCAGCATTACAGACTATTGATACTATTGATTTTGGTCCACTTAGGTTGCCTAATTTGTTGATGCCTCTTAAGCCATTCAGCTAACAATTTTATAAAATTTCGTTGGGGTTAGAGTCAGAAGATGGGCGGGTTGGGTAACAGATCAAAATAGGTTCGGGTTAAAATGGGTCATTTTTAGTACAGGTCTGGTTGGGTTGATCCACAAACACTTCTTCATCCATATCTTTATGAAACATTCCTGTGTTTATTATAAATTAGAGATCAACATAATTACAATTACAGTAACTTTTTGAATACATGATTTAGTATGTTATATGCTTAAAAATAGACTATGGGCATGTTTGGTGAAGTTAGCGGTTGCAAAGAGCGGTAGCAGTAAGCAGTAGCGGAAGCAGTAGATGTTTGTTTTGATAAAGCGTTTGGTAACATAGCTGTATAGTCATAATTTGTAAGTGGAAACGCTAGTTGTTCGTAAATGCTACCAAGGTTGTAAATATCGCTCGGCGGTACCGTGGCGGTCAACCCCCGAAATCCGCCATATCGGTCTTGGCGGCGCCATGGCGGAGACCATAAATTAT